>CM039127.1:28696647-28988481 GCA_022036555.1 Microstegium vimineum | reverse complement strand
CTATTTCTACTTTGCTCCTTGTAATAAATCTCTCTCTTTTGGAATTTGGAATTTTGAACAACATGGCTAGAGAGTATGAGTTGTCTTATTTATTTGTCTGAGAGGTGCGTCAGATACTTGTCCATTTTTAATTCCTCTCTTTTCTCTTTTCTCTTTTCTCTTTTCTCTTTTCTTCTTTATTTTTCAAATAGCTTTTGCATAGCTCAGACCTCTATTACCAAGAAAAACTGCTGAGAGAATATAACAAGAACTTGGAGCATTTATTGGATGAAATGATATTTTTGGTGGTGGTTATACTCTCAGTGTGAGAGTAAGACCTTTTTCTGGTGGATGAATGGCATGTTGTTGCGCCTACTCCATTGTAGAGTAGTGCATATTTGGGTGGTGTGTACGTGATATTCATTCAAAAGCATGATGAGACTCTTCACAGGGTCTAAAGGTCGACAACACTCAATACAAAGACAAGTAGCATGAATGAGTCTTCCTAATCTAAATGTATATGTATATGGACTTGGTAGGAATTTAAACTATGTCATACAAGAGCTCATCATGTAAGATTTTAAATTTTCAAAAGATAAATCACCAGAACTTAGTATTGCTAGGAGTAAGATAAATAGCAGCTAGACTTTCATGTCATATCTCCCAATCACCTAGACTTTGTTTAAGTATATGCCTCCACAAGTTTCAGGTTCAGAGTAAATTCTCAAATTAAAGTAGTTTTAACCAAAACTTAGGAGACTTCAAGGTTGAAAAATAGGTACTTAAAAGGATTACGATAGAGCAACTATTCATCATCTCCAAGACAAAATTAAAGTTCATAGCTTTTATTGACTCTAACAAAATTAAACACACACCCTAACTAATCATATCTTTATTTAGGACTCTTAAGACTCGACATACATGGACCTTCATGTGCCCATATATTTTTGGCAATTTTAAGTTTCCTCATGATACTATAGTGAACCTTCATGTGCTCACATATTTTAAATATTTTATGACTATAAGATAGACTCTATAAATAGTATAGGTATACTTACTTGATAACTGGGGGTGCCCTCCCCCAAGCTTGATTTTGCCATGGTTGAGTTGAATGATCTCTGGAAGTAGCCTCCTGGTTAGGCTCACTCCTCCTTGGTGATTTCAATCCTGCATGGTTATACTCCAACAAGAACAAAAAAAACTCGAGGCTCCATTATGACAATGGGTTAGCGGTCAGCCAGAAGAGTAATTGAATATTCTCATGAGCTAATTTAAATTTTAATAGATTCTAGCAGGGATTGAATATCTCATCTCTTTTTAGAATTTTCTATTTTATAATTCAAGGGAAATAAAAATTATTTTTGTGCCACCATAGTAAGTTTTCTTAGGGTATTACCATAAGTTTTCACACATGGGGCTTAGTATTTTCATGATGTAATGACTTATGAATTCCGCTACTTTGATGTAAATTAAATTATTGTATTACTTTTGCAATGTCTGTAATGAGGAGATCCTATTCGGAAAGAGGTGGATGACCCGTTGCAAAGTGGTGACACCTGACGAACCAATTAAGACTTGGATCATTTGTTGGGATTAAGTAGGATGGATGTTAATCCTGGCAAGTGGGCCCTGTTCTTAAGAGGTTCTGTCACAGTTGGTATCAAAGCTCTCCTTATTATAGAACTTGTAGTTGTAAAGATTTCAAAAATGTTTTGGATCTTAAATTAAAATTTGATTTGAGTCTAAAATTTTCTGTAACATATCTTTTCTCTTATTCAAATAGAAAAGTAGCCTGTAGGAATATCAAGCTTATAGTGATATGAATATGGTTTATTTATATGCCCTATTCATATGTTATGTAATTAATATGTTATATTTGTAGGCGTGTATCATGCATCATATCATACAAACTTGGGATGTGTTTAAAATTTGTTCTTTTAATCAAACTTAAACCTATCATATACTCACTTGTCTCTTATAAAAATCTTTGTCTATAGGATGACCAGGACTAAGCAGACAGCTTGCAAGTGCACCGGACCCCATGGTGTGCCTCGCTACCAGTTGGCACCACGTGGAGACAGTAGTGGGAGCAGCCAACAGGGTTCCAACCACAACGCTCGTCGCAAGGCAGAGATCAAGTACCTGAAGAAGGAGCTGGTGATGATGAAGGTGAACAGAGATGAGTTCGCTAACAAGGTGGATACGCTTGAGGATGTGGTTGAGAGGCATGAGGCCGATCTCAATGAGTGTTAGCAGAAGATGGCAGACAAGCAAGCCGAAGCGGTGATGGCCAAAGGCCTCATGTACCAGTTTCTGGGAGAGACAAATGAAGCCTGGGACCGAGAGTACCTCTTTTCCAACATGTACCTCAATCTGGGGCACTATGCGGGTAACCTCGAGGTTTACAACAATGTGCTGCATGAGGAAGTCCATTGCCTCAACAACTTGATGAATCTCGAGTACCAACAGCAGGCCCTTGCAGAGGACCTTGGTGAGCTTGTCCAGGACGAGCCTATCCCTACGCCTGTGGGTGTGGACGGGGTCAAGCCTTAGCCGATGGTGATCGCAGAGGATGAGGATGAGGAGGTGGAGTTGTTGGTTCTCAGTGGCGACGAGTAGTTTGTGTCTTGCCTAGCTATCTAGTTTTGGATGCGAGTAGTGGAGCATGTCTAATATAAGTTATCTTATCTATCGCTTTCCAGAACTCTTTAGTTTTCAACATCTTTATGTTATGTTGGGTCATGCAATATAAGTTTGTGCACTTCGGTACTTGTATGCAAGTGGTTTTCAATAAAGTATATTTGTGCAAACAGAAGCCTAACGCTAATGATGTTGGGGAACGTGATGGGAATGAGGAAGAAATTTCTGCCACACCTGCTGCACCTCCAACTTTGGCAGCAACTTTGGCTGCATCGATCAATGTTTTCGCTGATAATGAGCATCTCCTGTGCGAGATCGCCCAGCACAACTATCAAGGTGGAAATGGGAACCGTGGCCGCAATAATCAGGAGACGACTTATGTGGACTTCACTGACACGCGTACTCCGGTTTTTACTCCGGTTTTCACCAAGGCGGATGAACCTTTAGAAGCTGATGATTGGCTCCGGACCATGGAGCAGAAGTTCGAGCTGATTCATTAAACTGAGGTGCAGAAGCTAGTCTTTGCAGCACAGCAGCTTCGTGGAGCAGCGGGATCAAGGTGGTCAAACTTTGCCGCCATGCAGCCAGCTGTTGGTATTTCTTATGACTATTGGATAAATCCGCAAGCGCACAGATTATACCGTTGTAGCAATTTACCTAGGAGTATTGCAAGGCATTGTAATTTATATTTTTCCAAGGGAAAGCTGAGCTAGAAATGATAATTAGAGAGAGATCCTAGAGAGCACCTCAACTTAGTACCAACTAGTATAGGGGGGTAAACGATATATGTGATAGGAAGGGTGATGGAAGAATAAGCCAAGGTAAAAGATAACTTAGAGATAACTAGATAGTATAGCTAGGTGGGAGGACAATGAGAGAGTATAGGGACTCCTATGTAATTCACTCTACTTCAATACACTTAGCAAATTAATTAGTTTAAACACTATAGTTTGTCTCCTCAATACAAGTATGCTAGGCAAGAGGATAGATTAGTAGGAGGGCAAAACTCCTACCGGACTGTGCTCTCTTTTTAAAGGGGCCTTACCTTTTAAGAACTTTCCTAAGAACATGTGGTGGAATACAAAGACTAGACAAGGTTGTCACTCTCTTGCTAGCTACCACAAACAATCCGTGCAACAAGCGGTAACCAAGGATAAGGTGATGTATAAGCACCATGCTTACACACAACTTACTACTTTGACTATGATCTGTAATCAAAGCACCCTATGACAGGCAATGATCGCATACGGGAAAGGCCACAAGGATCACAGACTATTGATGTAAAGGCTAGTAATAAGCACAAGTATATAACAAGACTATAACAAGTATAGTAATGTTCAAAGTAAAGACTAAGTACAGTAGAGGAAAAGTAATATATTGAATAAGGTAAAGTCTTACAAAGAAGGAAAGATACAAGAGCTATACCAGACTTTCCAGAAGACGACTCCGGAAACCCTGAGCGCAGCTCGATTCAACTCTAACTCCCACTCTAGACTAACTACTAGAACAATCTAAGGAATAGAGCTTGTAGGCTTCTTCACCATGTATGAAGAGGGGGGTATGAGCCTCTATTTATAGTGGGAGGTGGAGTAGGGGCTACTCCATCGCCATGTCATCAATCTAGGAGGCTTCAATTCTCCACCCTTAGATCCACCTCCTCTAAACCGCTTTAGAGTGGATGGTCTTGACCTTCAACATGTGTTTAATGTGTAAGGAGTCACCAGGTGCAGCACCGACCTAGGGGGAGATCGACCGACCCCCCCTATGGCCTGTGGGCCCTACCTTGGTCTAATAGAACATGCCCCACTGGTCATGGACCAAGTGGGGGGTTGGAGCCCCTGGTAGGAGGTCGGTGAGAGTCCCCATGTGTTTGGTTTTGAGTAATTGATGAAACCTACCCAAAGTACTAACCTTGATCTCTAAGTGTGAATCATGAGACAGGTTGGTACATGCCATGTGATGGAGCTAATGGATCAAAGGTGATGATGGCAAGGCTCTAGCATGGTGATGGAAATGGAAAAAGATTAAAGGCAAAGGTGAAATAGGAATCCATTTTCGGTTTGGTGATCAAGACACCATAGAGGGTGTGATCACATTTAGGATAGATAATCGTACTATCAAGGAGGGAGCTCTTGTGAATGATTGCGGTTATCATGTGCCACTAGGTTCATATGCATTGCATTAAAATCAATTGAACTAGTGAAACAACCAACTTATTCCAAGAAAAATGTGAACTAAAAGCTAACACACGTGCACAGGTGCTTGAATCACTTAGTGTTAACCCCTAGAAGCTTGGAAGAAGTGTTTGAGCTGCTGAAAGAGCTCCGGACAGTGGTCCGGACGCTAGGGTTTTGGTGTGTCTGGACTATTGGGTGCGTCCGGACACACACCCTAGGTTGGCTGATAAGAGACAGGGATCCGGACGCTGGTTGAGGTCCGGACTCAAGGGTCCGGACGCTGTCCAGATAGCCTGGTGCTCTCTGTTGGTTCTGGAAGAAGGACCGGATGCTGATTGCGGTCCGGATGGGGAGCTCCGGATGCGTGTCCGGAGGAAAGTTGCTCTCTGGACCCTCTCTGCTGGGGTCCGGATGGTACGTGGTGTTGGTCCGGAGTAGCCATTGTTGGTCGCGTTCGGAGCCACGTGGCGAGCTGTGGCGAAGGCGCAAAGAGAGTCGTTCAAATCGGCAGGCGACCGGACGCGTGGCCGTTGGTCCGCACGGCGCGTCGAGCACGTCCGGAGGCTGCGTCTGGAGGTGAGACAGAGAGCTTTGGCTCTTGGCTAGTGGGGTGTCCGAACGCTGTTGATGGTCCGGACCTCCCACTGTTGCTAGCGTCTGGAGGGCTCGCAGGAAGTGTTTTGAGGGGGGCTAAACGGCTAGTTGTGTGTGTGTGGCTATATAAGGTGGTATGGCCGGCCCTTGGGGGCCTCTCTTGCACTTTGTCATCACTCACACTTTAGTGCTCATTTGTGAGAGACTCCACCACTCATCTCTTTGATACTCTTGACATTTTCATGAGAGATTGAGTGAACCAAGTGCATTGCTTGATTGATTGCATACTAGTGGCACTTGGTGATCGTCGTCGTCGCGGGAGTTCTTGTTATTCTTGGAGGTTGCCACCTCCTAGACGGCTTGGTGCGATGAGGATCGTTGAGCGGAGGAAGGTGATTGTCTTCGGCTCTGATCGGTGGATTGTGAGGGGTTCTTGAACCTTCCCCGCGGGAGTTCGTGAAAGGTATCTCTAGTGGATTTCACGTAGCTTGTGGATCCCTATCTGGTGTTGGTTTTGCGGCACCCGGTGACGGGTTTGGCGTGTGATGCCAATTAGCGCGTGAACCTCCAAGTAGGTGTATCGCTACAACGGGGACTAGCTTGTTGGCAAACAAGTGAACCTCGGAGAAAAATCTTGTGTCTCATTATCTCTCTCCGAGGATTTCTATTGTGATTGATTGACTACTTATTGGTATCTTCTCCACGTTGGTATAACCCTCCTAACTCTAGCTTTGAACTTACATTCTTATTTTCTTGCAAAGTAGAGATTCTAGATTAGCTTGTGTAGCTTAGTCTAGTAGCACTAGTTATCTTGCTCTTGTGTGTGACATAGGATATATCTTGCTAGTAACTAAAATTGGTAGGTGGCTTGCCTAACGCGCAAACTTTCTTAACGCCGTGTTTTATTCTAACAAGTTTGCTTAAGTGTTGTTGTAGAATTTTTAATAGGCTATTCACCACCCCTCTAGCCATATCTAGACCTTTTAGTCGGCCGACCTCCTATAGAGGTCTGGGCCCACCTCGGCCTTCCAGAAGGTGTCCCCACTTGTCATCTAGCTAGGTTGGTTCTTCTGAGTTATTTTGTCACATTGATCTCCTTGATGTGGGCCCATGGATCCATGTGAGTTGTATATGAGCCGTTGGAAGAAAGCACAGTGTGATCTAAGGTTGAGATTCACTCAGGGGTGCTTCTCCTAGATCATGGCCAGAGGGGAGAGCTGGTGGACCCTATAGGAGGTCAGCCGACCCCCTATGTGGGTCCCACTAGCTCTCCTTTGCTCCATTTGTTCAATCCTGCAATCACATACTTCATGGACATGTGGAACTTGTTATTTTATAAAAATGCTCATGATGTGATTGTTTATTCCTTGATCCTGAGGTTGTTGACAAAATTTTAGTTATATAAGAGTGTATCATTCTTAGTGCCAACAAGATCCCCCAAGCTTAACCTTTGCTCGTCCCGAGCAAATAATCAAACTTAGCCTTGGTGGATCAGGAGTTGCTACTATGCTTCATATTTCAAGAGTACTAAATCTACAACAATCATACTTCTCTTTTGGATGAAAAAATTAGCAATAAAGACTCACCCATATTAACTTAGTCCTTCATGGGGCTTATAGCTTTATCCTTTGTCTTGGGCGGTTGAGAGATAGAACAACTTGACTTGAGCACTAGTTTTCTTATTCTTTCACAAGTTTCATATCGGAGGTTTTGTAAAGTTTTGTAAAAGAAAGACTTAGTGTTCCTCAAATGGTACTCTCGAGTCGCTCATAAGGTGTGTGATTCCTCACCAAGGCACATATCAAAGTTTGCCTTGTTTTTCATCCTACTCTAAAGGCTTATGTGGAGCTATAAGTAGGGATAAAAGCTGTAGCAAACTTACCTTGCATATTTTGTAAAGTCAAATTCCGGATCCAAGGAGAGAAATGTCATACTCTTAGATCAAGATGTGCAAGTGTGTGAAACATGGCAAATGATCAATACTCCTCTATTTGATATGATCTTTCTTTCTAACTTATTAATTTGAGACATAGCTATCTTTATTGTTATTTTTCTATGAGCTTTGAATTGCTCATCATTTTTTTCTAGAATTTGGGACCTTCATGTGTCCCTATATATATATATAATATATATATATATATATATATATATATTTCATAATTTTGCATAGTCTATGTCTCATATACTAGCAATGTACTAGAGAGAGAATTTCTATTAGAGCATGGAGCATGAACTATGTGGAAAATGTAAGGCATGTTTCTACGTACTTCCAGTGTAGAAGCAGCATATATATGTGGCGTGTACATGATCTTGATCTTGGGAGCATGATAAATCTCTCAACAAGGGTCACAAAACTTGACCAAACTCAACACAAAGCAAGAAGCTTATGTAGAAAGCTTATATCATGAAAGAGCATATATGGCTTTGGTAGGAATTTTCACCATTGAGGGAAAAAAGTGTTTTTATCATTTTAATAAATAAAATTTCGATATTCATTCTTGCTTAGAACAATATTATAGCAGCTCTTATCTTGTTATATCATGTCTCACAACAACTTAGACTTAGTTACAGCATTTGCAACCCACATAATTTTTAGGTTCATGATGGTTTCTTTTAAGCCAAGTAATCCATACTTAGAGAAATACCAAGTTGTAAACTAAGTACTAGAGAAACATTTAGCAAAGCAACTATTCATCATTTCCATAAGGGATATAAAGGTATTCATGGAACATGTGCGAGTAGAGAGAAGTATTTTTGTTCTTTTTATCATATTAAGATATTTTATTTTTATTTTTTTAGATGCAAGCAAAGATAAGCAAGAGAATACATGAATGTAAATGCTGAAAATAAACACTTATCTTAGTGGGGGAGGGAACCTCCCCCAAGCTTATCCTTTGCTCAATATGGTGGTGGCCGATATGGATAATGTTGCCACACCATTCTCCACCGTTGGATTTCTTCTTCTTGATGGGCTTGCAATTGTTCGGTGGTTTTGCTGGATTATGTCAGCTGTCACACCATGCTCAACGTGAAGCTCGCCTATGGAGTTGGTGATATTATCCAGTTGTTGTTGCCGCTCACGATGCTCCCTATCTTGTGAGGACGAGAAGGATGCTCGTGGTCTCTGAGGGCATGGTGGCCAAGGAGTCATGCCACTGGAAGTACCCAAGGCATCGGAAGTTGCATCGTCTTCCTCCTCGCCAATAGCTCCTCAGGATGGACCACCTTGCTCCATTTGAACAAAGTATAGCCCTTCTTGTGCTCTCTTATTTATACCTACAACACCTCTTTGCCCATGTCCTTGATCTAAATCAAGGGTTAGTTTATGGGTCCTATACAACTGACATTGCCTATTTGGAAGAGGAACCTCAGTTGTATGGCCACTATAAATCATTTTGAGTCCATTCTTGGGACCTCTTTTCAGCATTTTAGCAAGTGTAAGATATTCTTCTGAAATTACTGCTCTAGGTGAAGAGATGTATTCAAAAGGATAAGTTCCATCTAGCAAGCTCATGGATTCGGCAAGACAAGTGATTAAGGATGTGAACTGTATGGGTTCATCACTTTCAATTGATCTTTGCCAAAATTCTACTAGACATTTTATAAGAGAGATTTGAATTTTATTGACCATGGCATATAGCAATTTTAATTCCGTGGTACTTAGCATGTTAGCATTATTTTCAGGGAACAAAGTCATGTTCATCCAAAGATGGATGAAACGAAAGGTTGGATTATGGATTTCCTCATATTTGGGGTTTGAGCAATCATTGAAGGCAAAGAGATAGACAACCAAAATTTCCTTTTGTTAAATCTACGCATGGCAAGATCTAAGTCAAGAAAGCAAGAGTCATCAAAACCAAGAGCAACATTTAGTTGGCTCCAAGTTAGATAAAAGCTTTGATTAAACATATGGAAAGATATTTCATCATTAGAGACTTGTAGAGAGCACAAGAACTCTAAGGTGAGAAATTTAATTCCAAGTTCATATACGTGCCAGAAACTAGACCAACCAATGGTAGAAAAGATAGTATCGAATTCGGTGTTCATACCTGCGTTGGAGAGAAGAGTTGGATTCAATATCCTCGTATGCTCGAAGGATCGATCCCGAAGAGAGAGATACCTCCGGTACTCTAGTTGATTAAACCAGAGACCACTTTGTTGATCATATATCCTCATTGGTTGCACCATGGGTGCACCAAGATGAGGCATATCCATCAGTGATTCTTCCTCCTCCTGAGGTTGTCCTTCGATTTGGGTGTTCTCCCAAAGTGTATCGGGCAGAACCACCCCTTCTCCTTTCTTGAGAAGTGTCCTCAGATTGGTGGGAGCGTCGAGATGAACTCCCACTTAGGACTTGCTTTGATTTCTAGATTATGGATCTCAAAGGGTTCTTCATCTTCTAGAGATGAAGAGAGACACAAGGACAAGACTAGGACACGGTTTAGTGTAGAGTGGGTTTCCTAGTTTGTCTTGTGGGAGAGGCTTGAGCTAAGAGAAGCTTGATGAAGACAATATATCTTCTTGTGGACTTTAGAGAGAGTAGCACTACTTCTCTTGAGAGCTAAGAGCTTTACTTGAGAGAAGAGAGAAGAGAGCAAGGCAAGGGCAAGGAATGGTTTGAGCTAGAACTGGATTCTGGTTGGAGTGTGAAGATTTGAGCTCTCCTTGCATGGCCTTTTATTGGGGAAGAGGATGGCACCAAGGAGGCACCAAGGGGTGGTCGGCCGAGACCCCTATAGGTCTCCATTTTTTTTTCTTTTTCTTTTACAAGGTCACAATGTGTTCCCCATTTAAGAAAGCAAGGATAGGGTACATAGGGGTGTCGGCCGACCCCCCTAAGGACCTACCCTTAGTCAAATTTTAGTGCTAAACTAATCTCAAGTTTTATTTAATCTAAATTTTATTATTTTTTTCTAAATTTTAAGCATGGTTAAAGAATTAAACTAATTGCAAAAGGGAAATAAAGAGAATAAAAGATAACTACCGACTTACCTTTCGGCAAAGGCTCCTTGATTTTAAGTCCTCGAAGTAGGACTCCTTTGTCGTGTTTATTCTTCGGGTACACTTGATGGCTCCGGAGATGGAGACCAAGGAGTGTGCACCTCCTTTGCTTTCCAAACCTGCCTTGGATTGGCGGGTTCGTTCTTCTTGAGTTCATTGATCTTGGCCTTCGGGTACTACTTCTTTTTGCGTGGAGCTTGACCTCTTCTTGTTGGTGGATGTGCCTTAACCTGTTTGTTAGCTTTAAAACCATTGAAAGCACATTTTACCTTGTGACTCAGGAACTGGAAATGAATTTGGCCTGATCCCACGTAGATGACCACATTGGTGGTGTTGAGGAATGGCCTTCCCAAGATGACGGGAACGTCTACATTGGCTCCCATGTCCAAGATGATGAAGTCGGTGGGTATGTACTCGTCTTGGATGTTCACCAAGATATCCCTCGCAAGTCCCTCAGGAAACCATATCGTTTGATCCCATCTGCAAACGAACATATGTAGGGACCAAGGGTCATAAGCTACCTTGGACATGATGTTGACACCCGATCCAAGGTCGCAAAAGTCATTGTGGAAGGTTTGTTGTCCGATTGAGCACTTGATCGTCGGATGGCCTGGATCTTCCTTCTTCATGATGAAGGGAGGATCGAGAAGATAGCCCCAATAGGAGCAAAGTGGAGGCTTACCGAACCTCGTTGTGACCATATTAACATGCTCAATTGGATCCTCTGGTTTCCCAGGAATCTTACCCTGTTCTAGAGATGGAATAGTTGTAGCTAACTGAGCTAGTTAGGTTTCTAACATTTTATTAAAACTCAATTGATTTTTTATGGCATTGGCAAAGCTATCCATTTTCTTACCAAGATTTTCAAGAACTTTATCATTGGCAATCATCTTTTTATTAATACCATCATTAGTTTTAGATTGACCAAGAGCAAGATCTTTCAATGAAGGCTTATTATTGTAAGAATTGTAATTGTTATTACCTCCATTACCTTGGTAGAAGGGGCGTGAATTCTAATTTCCTTGTTGTTGGGGTTGATACCCATTGTTGTTGTTGTTGTTCTTGTTATTGTTGTTGTTGTTGATGATGATGAAGTTCACGTCCTCCTTTGATGTCTCAAGGCAATTGTTGCCCGAGTGATCATTTCCCCCGCACACCTTGCACCATGGATCGACTTCGATAGCTTGTGCGGTAGCAATGGGGTAGATGGCCTCTCGTTCCTTCTTGGAACCTTCTTCTATCTTCTTCATCAAGAGGTCCATCTTGGCAGAGAGCATGTCCACTTCATTGACAGTGTGCATACCTCTCTTCTTTGGCTGGAGATGTTCCTCACCCCATCCTTGGTTGATTACCATTTTCTCGATGAGGTCCTTGGCATTCCTCAGTGTGTTGGAGGAATGCCCCTCCAGCAGCAGCATCAAGGTGACTATGGACCATGCTAGATAGCCCATGGTAGAATCCTTGAATTAGGAGACAATCTTCTATTCCATGATGAGGACAGGCACGAATGCACTCCTGGAGACGTTCCCATGCTTCGGGAATCGTCTCATCAGATTGTTGTTGGAAGCTCGAAATCTTTCCACGAAGGGCATTGGTTTAGCCCATCGGGAAGAACTTCTTGAGGAAAGCGTTGGCACACCTCTCCCATGTGGTGGCTTCTTCTTTCTGGTCGTAGAACCATTGCTTCGCCTTTCCCAATAACAAGAATGGGGAGAGGCAAAGACGAATAGCGTCAGGCGTCACTCTCTTGATGGTAAACGTGCCACACACCTCCATGAAGTGATGGAGATGAGCATTGGCATCCTCATAGGGCTTCCTGCAAAATAGATTGGCTTGCACCATGTGGATCAAGGCGGGCTTCAGCTCAAAGGTGGCATCCCCGATGTTGACCTTAGGACCCTGAGCTACGTGGGTAGCGGACTGGGCTAAGAAGTTAGAGATCGCCTTCTGGGCCATAACTTCCTTGAGTGGTGGTGCGGAGCCTCCTTCCTTGAACAGATTCAGGGTCGAGATGAACCTTTGAGGGGGAACTTGACGATGTCTAGTCCTCCTCAATAGTTGCTCGGGGTCTTCCACATAATTTCCCGGCAGTCGGAAACCGCTCATACACTGTTTGGCTTCACAAGAAAGGAAGACACAGACAGGGGTAAGCCCCTATGACTAATTAGTAACTAAGTTAAGAGAATCTCTAGATTCAATCTAATTAAAATTTCTAGGTTATGCTTTCCCCGACAATAGCGCTAGAAATGCTTGTTGATATTTCTTATGACTATTGGATAAATCCGCGAGCGCACAGATTATACCGTTGTAGTACTTCACCTAGGAGTATTTCAAGGTATCGTAATTTATATTTTCCCAAGGGAAAGCTGAGCTAGAAATGATAATTAGAGAGAGATCCTAGAGAGCTCCTCAACTTAGTACCAACTAGTATATGGGGGTAAACGATATATGTGATAGGAAGGGTGATGGAAGAATAAGTCAAGGTAAAAGATAACTTAGAGATAACTAGATACTATAGTTAGGTGGGAGGACAATAAGAGAGTATAGGGACTCCTATGTAATTCACTCTACTTCAATACACTTAGAAAATTAATTAGTCTAAACACTATAGTTTGTCTACTCAATACAAGTATGCTAGGCGAGAGGATAGATCAGTAGGAGGGGAGAGCTGGTGGACCCAATAGGAGGTCGGCCGACCCCCTATGTGGGTCCCACTGGCTCTACTTTGCTCCATTTGTTCAATCCTACAATCACATACTTCATGGACATGTGGAAACTGTTATTTTTAAAAAATGCTCATGATGTGATTGTGTATTCCTTGATCCTGAGGTTGTTGACAGAATTTTAGTTATATAAGAGTGTATCATTCTTGGTGCCAACACTAGCTGGTCATTGTGTCACCTGGACAGAATTCCGTGATGCTTTCCGCGCGCACTATATTCCTGATGGTGTGATGGAGATGAAACTAGAAGAGTTACTGACCTTGAAGCAGGGAGATTCCACAGTTATGCAGTATGTGGGCAAGTTCAATCATCTCTCGCAGTACGCTATTGAACATGTCAGCACTGATGCTAAGAAGAAGAGGTGGTTTCTCAGGGGACTCTCAACTAAGCTGCGAACCATGCTTACCCACAGCCCCAATGCTACCTATCATGAGATAGTGAATATGGCTATCGCTTCTGAGAACACGCTGCGCGTACACAGGGAGGCGAAGAAAAAGAAGGCTGTTGTGGGATCTTCTAGTGGTAATCAGAAGAGGCAGAAGATTATCTACCACCCTCAGAATCACAACCTCTTTCAGTGTCATCCTCCTCAACACCAGTCTGGTCAGCAATCCTCTGGGGGTTATCAATACCCTAGGCAGAATGCTGGTCCCAACAATTTAGTAGTGGCCAAGCAAACCAGCAATGTATTGGTATTTCTTATGACTATTGGATAAATCCGCAAGCGCACAGATTATACCGTTGTAGCACTTTACCTAGGAGTATTCCAAGGTATCGTAATTTATATTTTCCCAAGGGAAAGTTGGGCTAGAAATGATAATTAGATAGAGATCCTAGAGAGCACCTCAACTTAGTACCAACTAGTATAGGGGAGTAAACGATATATGTGATAGGAAGGGGTTGATGAATGAATAAGCCAAGGTAAATGATACTTAGAACGGACTAGATAGAATAGCTAGGTGGGAGAACAACGAGAGAGTACAAGGGACTCATATGTAATTCACTCTACTTCAATATACTTCGCTAATTAACTAGTTTAAACACTATAGTTTGCCTCCTCAATACAAGTATGCTAGGCGAGGGGATAGATCAGCAGGAGGACAAAACTCCTACCGGACCGCGCCCTCATTTTACGGGGGCCTTACCTTTTAAGAACTTGCCTAAAAACACGTGGTGGAATACAACGACTAGACAAGGTTGTCACCTCTTGCTAGCTACCACAAACAATCCATGCAGCAAGCGGTAACCAAGGGTAAGATGATGTATAAGCACCACGCTTACACACAACTTACTACTTTGACTACGATCTATAATCAAAGCACCCTATGACAGGCAATGATCGCATACAGGAAAGGTCACAAGGATCACAGACTATGAATGTAAAGGCTATTAAAGAGCAAAAGCATATAATAATACTATATCTAGTATAGTGATGCTCAAAGTAAATACTAAGTAAAGTATATAGAAAGATATATATTGAATAAGATGAAGTCTTACAAAGAAGGAAAGATACAAGAGTTGTACCAGACTTTCTAGAAGACAACTCCGAAATCCTGAGCGCAGCTCGACTCAACTCTAACTCCCACTCTAGACTAAACTACTAGAACAATCTAAGGAATAGAGCTTGTAGGCTTCTTCACCATGTGTAGAGAGGGGGGTGTGACCCTCTATTTATAGTGGGGGTGGAGTAGGGGCTACTCCAGCGCCACGTCAGCGATCCAGGGGGCTTCAATCCTCCACCCTTGGATCCAACCGACCCTTGAACCGACCAAGGGTGGATGGTGGTGATCTTCCACATGTGGGAATAGGTAAGGCGGTTGGCAGCACCCAAACCGACCAAGGGGGTGGTCGGCCGACCACCCCTATGGCAGGTGGGCCCTCCTCTGGCCTTCTAGAAGTGGCCCCACTGGTCAGGGACCAAGTGGGAGCCAGGTGGGCCCAGGGGGTGGTTAGCCGACCCCCCCCCTTGGGGTCCCAGGCCCACTTCGTCCTCCCAGGTGTTGGTCCCACTTGTCATTGAGGTTGGTTGTTGGCTCTGAGGTGATTGTCACATTTATCTCCTTGGTGTGGGCCCATGGATCCATGTGCTACTCTTGTGAGCCATTGAGAGAAAACACAGAGTGATCCAATGGTTAGATTTCACTCTAATGTGCTCCTCTTGGATCATGGCGGAGAGGGGAGAGTAGGTGGGCCCATAGGGTGGTCGACCAACCCCCTATGTGGGTCCCACTGGCTCTTCTTTGCTCCATTTACTCATTCATGCATTCAAACACTCATGGACATGTGGAACTAGTTATTTGATAAATTATGCTCATGATGTGTTTGTTTGTCCTTGATCCTGAGGTTGGTGGCATCATTTTAGTTATATAAAAGTGCATCATATTTTGTGCCAACACAATGCTTGTTTCAACTATGGAAAGTCGGGGCATTATGCTAATGTGTGTCCTCTTCCAAAACAGTACAATCAGAACTATCAGAAGTTTGCTGGGAATCAACAGCAGCAGAAGCAAGGTGGAAATGTGGGGAATCGGAAGGATAAAAATGAGAAGAAGTCCGGGAGGGTGTTTCATACCCAGGGTGAAGGAATGCCTAAAGGAGAGCCAGTATTGCAGGGTATGTTTCCTATCAACGATCATCCTGCAATTATTCTCTTTGATTCTGGTGCATCACATTCCTTCATTAATAAAGCATTTGTGCTTAATCATAGCATCCCTTTATCTGAGATGAAAGTGGATTTTCATGTGCAAATACCGGGTGGTCGCATTACAGCTAGAGAATTGGTATATCAAGTATCTTTGAGTCTGGGTGGGCATATCTTTCCCACGACCATGGTAGTACTTCCGAACCAGGGTTTAGATGTGATCCTGGGGATGAATTGGTTGCAGCAGCACAAAGCTGTGATCGATGTGTTGAATAGAACTATCAAGGTAGATATGCCAAACAGTAAATCTCAGCTATTGATTCAACTTTTTGTGCCTAAGGGAGATCTGGAAAGAGTCTATGCTACCATGGCTATTGGGGTATAGTACCTGGCCATACCGAGAAAACTCATTCTGTGTGTGAATTTCCAGACGTCTTCCCTAATGACTTACCTGGCTTACCTCCCGATAGAAATGTTCAGTTTTCTATAGAGTTAAAGCCTGGCACAGCACCTGTCTCTAGAAGGGCCTACCGAATGCCTCCCATAGAGCTAGCAGAGTTGAAGACTCAGTTGAATGAGTTACTTGATAAAGGGTTTATTCGGCCTAGCTCATCGTCATGGGGTTGTCCTGCCATTTTCGTGAAGAAGAAGGACCATAGCCTGCAGATCTGCTTTGACTATCGTCCTTTGAACGAGGTGACCATCAAGAACAAGTATCCTCTGCTACGGATTGATCTACTCTTCGATCAGCTCGCTGGAGCTACCGTGTTCTCCAAGATTGACCTGCGGTCGGGTTACCACCAGATCAAGATTCGACCTAAAGATATCCCCAAGATGGCATTTACCACCAGATATGGGCTTTACGAATATCTGGTAATGTCGTTTGGCTTGACTAATGCATCGGCATACTTCATGTATTTGATGAACTCGGTGTTCATGCCGAAGCTTGACAAGTTTGTTGTCGTCTTCATTGATGATATTCTCATCTATTCAAAGAATGAAGAAAAGCATGCCAATCATCTCAGAATTGTTTTGACTTGATTGCGAGAGCATCAGCTTTATGCTAAGTTCAGCAAATGCGAGTTTTGGCTAAAAGAAGTGCAATTCCTAGGACATGTCTTGTCCAATGGAGGGGTGGCAGTGGATCCTAGCAAAGTGAAGGACATTCTAGATTGGAAGCCACCAACGACTGTCCATCAGGTCCGAAGTTTCCTCAGTATGGCTAGTTATTATCGTCATTTTATTCCAGACTTTTCTCGAGCCTCGAAGCCCATGACCAGTGTGCTGAAGAATCAGACCAAGTTTGTGTGGTCCACTGAGTGTGAAGAAGCTTTCCACACCTTGAAGAAGTTGATGACTACAGCTCCAGTATTAGCTCAACCTAATATTGAAAAGCCCTTCGATATATATTGTGATGCATGCGGTATTGGTATCGGGTGTGTTTTAATGCAAGAAGGGCGAGTCATTGCTTATGCTTCTAGGCAGTTGAAGAAACACGAAGAGCACTACCTAACTCATGATCTGGAGTTAGCGGTAGTTGTCCATGCCTTGAAGATTTGGCGACATTATCTTCTGGGCAACCCTTGTCATATTTATACGGATCATAAGAGTTTGAAGTATATATTCACTTAGTCTGAGTTGAATATGAGGCAGAGAAGGTGGTTGGAGCTTATTAAAGATTATGATCTCGAAGTGCATTACCACCCAGGCAAAGCAAATGTTGTGGCTGATGCCTTAAGTCGTAAGGGCAGTTGCAATTGCCTAAACCTAAAAATGGTAAATTCCACTCTATCATGAGTTAGAGAAACTAGACATATCTATGGTCCAGCATGGCAGTCTAGCTAATATCTCTGTGGAACCCAGTCTTCGTGATCAAATTATCGAAGCTCAGAAAACCAATAAAGGCATCGCTCATATTAAAGCAAAGGTTAAATCTGGGATCCCTACTTGTTTTAGAATTGATGAAGCCAATGTTCTTTGGTTCAAAGATCGACTTGTGGTGCCCAAAGTCCCAGAGTTACGGCAAGCTATTCTTGATGAAGCTCATACTTCTCGATTGTCTATTCATCCTAGAAGCAACAAAATGTACCAGGATTTAAAAAGAAGGTTCTAGTGGAACAATATGAAAATTGAGATAGCCAGCTATGTGGCTAAGTGTGATACTTGTCAGAAGGTGAAGGTAGTGCGTTTGAAACCTAGAGGTCAACTTCAACCCTTGCCAGTTCCAGCTTGGAAATGGGAAGACATCAGTATGGATTTCATAGTGGGTTTACCAAAGACCTCTAATGGTTATGACTCCATCTAGGTAATTGTTGATCGATTGACCAAGTCTACCCATTTCCTTCCGGTTAAAACCACAATGCACGCTGCTGGTTATGCCAAGTTGTATCTATCAAGGATAATAAGTCTTCATGGTGTTCCCAAGACCATTGTATCAGATCGTGGAACCCAGTTTCTCTCAGCTTTCTGGAGGCATCTCCATGAATCTTTGGCTACCAAGCTTCTGTATAGTACCGCTTATCATCAATAGACTGATGGTCAAACAGAACGAGTAAATCAGACACTCGAAGATCTGTTGCAATGTTGTGTGCTTAACTTTGCTGAGAAATGGGATGAATGTTTACCTTTGGCAGAGTTATCTTACAATAATAGCTACTAACAAAGCATAAAAATGGCACCATTTGAAGCTTTGTATGGTCGAGGTTGCAGAACTCCCCTTAATTGGTCGGAACCCGGAGAACATGAGTTCTTTGGTGTCGACTTAGTCAAGGAAGCTGAAGATAAAGTCAAGCAAATCCGTATCAATCTTGAAGTATCCCAATCCAGGCAAAAGAGCTATGTAGACAAGAGGAGAGGTCCTTTACAGTTTGAGCAAGGAGATCATGTGTATCTAAAAGTCTCCCCTATGAAAGGAATCTCTCGGTTTGGAATGAAAGGCAAGTTGGCACCTCGCTATGTCGGTCCATTCCCAGTTTTGGAACGCATAGGAAATGTGTTTAAAGTTGTCTGAAAACCTCTCAGCAGTTCACGATGTGTTTCATGTATCCTAGTTGAAGAAGTGTCTTCAAGTTAAGGATACGATCATTGAAGTTGGAGGAGTGCAGTTAGAACCAGATGTGGCATACTCCGAGTATCATGTGAAGGTTCTTGATCAGAAAGATCGAGTTACTCATCGCAGAACCATCAAGTTCTACAAGATTCAATGGAATCAACACTCTGAAGAAGAAGCTACTTGGGAATCTGAAGATTATCTTCTAGAAAACTTCCCCGAGTTTTATGCTTCTATAGTTGGCACTGCTTTGTAAACCCTAGTCACAGTTGTAATATAAGAAACATGAAAAAGAAGGTACTTGACACATTTCCTTTTCCGTTACTTTGTTTACACTCCTAAATCTCGGAACGAGATTTCTTTAAGGGGGAAGGGTTGTAACACCTCTGGTGTTTAACTTAATAAAACATGCCATGTCATCATTTGCATAAGCATCATTCACTTGATGGAGAACCTTGTCATGCATTGAACTAAAATAAGTTTAATTGTTTTTGCTTAGCTCAGTTGGTGAATGCTTGTTAAAATTTTAAAAATTCAATTTGTAATCTTTATTTCAAAATCCTAATTAAAAAGGGGGTAAATCATACCCTAAACATGTATTTAAAAATCTAAAAAGAATTTGTGTATGGTTGTTAAAGCAAAGTTATAGATCTCTGTTTCTATTGCAAAAGTCGTGTTTGGAGTTTTTCAAGTTTTATTCAAAAATATTGAGCAATTGAAAAGGGGGTAATTCAATTTGAATAGGTTTTCAAATTCAAATGTGTATTTCAAAAACTAAGCAGATTTTGAAAATGTCCAGGTTGACAATCTTGTAGATCATGAAATTCTAAGCAACTTTGGTGTTTTGAGTTTTTCATGAAAACCCTTGGAAATGGGAGTTATTTGCATTTTCGTACCAAGGGCATTTCTGTCTTTTCTCCTCAAATTGCATGGAGCCATGGCCATGCCTGCCGACACCTGGCCGGCCAGCTGCCAAGCTCGCCGCGCGCCTCCTAGCCTCGACTCGCGTCGCATCGAGTGTGTGGCAACGCCACAGTCACTCTGCGCTCCTTAAAACGGGACGACATTCACTCCTCTGCCTTCTTTCTGCTCGCTCTCCCACTCTGCTCGCTCCGCCACGCGCGCCATCAGCTCTGACGAGCACGCGCGAGCTCGCCGTCCACTACCAAGCCACCAAATCACCACCGACGTGTTCGCCTTGACCTCACGCACCTTCTGCGCGAGCTGGTTGAAGCAGCCGACCCACCATTTACCCAGCGCAGCTCCATCTTCCTCAGCTCCGGCGGAAGCGCCGCCATCGGGTTCATGGTCGTCCCAGCTACACAGGGGCTGCATTGGCGTTTTCTTTCTCGTTTCTTGTTCCTTGTTCTATGTTGATCCTCGTGCGCCTCACCGTTTCGTCTTTGGTGGTCTGCAGCTCCGGGAATGTCCGTTGCACCGCCGTTCACCATCTCCGCCATCACCGCTCGTCCTACTTCCTCTCCGGACGAGTTAGCGTGTGCATCGCAACCAGGGTGAGCCCCTTGACCTTCCCATGGAGTTGGTTGTTCTTGTTTCGAGCCATCGTGCTCTGTTCGCGAGCGTCGTTGCGTTCCATGGTCGTCGCGGTGGTGCGCTCGTCGGTAGGACTCTTTAGTCGATCGTTTTTGCGTTTGAGTGATGCGCTAGCTTCGCCTAGCCGTGTTGAGTCTATTTTGGGTGATGGTTGTCCGTGTTCTTGCTCAGTTTGGCTGGCGCACGTAAGCCGCATCTCCGCCGTCCGCCATTGCCGCCAGCGTGAGCTCTGCGACCATCTAGGGTTTTGGTTGGGGCAAGCACCATGTGTGGGTGGTGTCGGAGTTCACATTTGGGTGCTCGGTTGGGCACGAGGGCCACTGGCGGCGACACGCCGTCGCTCTTTGGGGTCGCCAGCGCCGCTGCTCTGTTTCTGGGTCACTGACGTGCGGGACCCAGGCGTCAGTGACAGTAGAGTAGGGTTTTGGTTATTTTTGTTTTTGCACAGCTGAGTGTTTTGTAATTTTTGTATCTTTATTTCAGTGCATCTATAAATTCTGAGAAAATTTGTGTATGCTCTCTGAGATGTGTAGTGTTTAATAAAAATATAATATTCCTATGTTCAGTACATTTTTAATCCTGTAAAAATGCTTAAATTAAATAGAAAATGTGTTTTCCTTGATTTTTCATTCTCTGTATATTGTTCCAAAAATTATGAAAAATATTATGTAACCTTTATACACCTGTAACTTTCTGTACAAAAAGTTTGAAAATTTTTGGACAAACTTTTAAACATGCTTATTTAGATAATTAAGAAATGGTTAATTAAAAACCTTAATAACTATAGGTTTGTGTGATTTTGGGTTGTTTGATGCAAATGTGTCATTGTTCAGTGGAAAACACAGCATGGACATGTATGATGATGTGATGTTATATGCTCAGTTCTTTTGGACATAATTATTAACTAGATAATCAACTTAATCATGGTTTAATTAAATTGTTTTATGCTCTAGTCTTGTTTACTTTCATGAAGGGAAGTTGTACTCAAGGTTTCAGATCTGAGATGTTCATCTTTTAAAGTTCATGTTTATATGTTGTTAAGCATCATGTTTATTAATTCAAGCATCATCTAAGCATGTCATTATATCATGTAGATATCTCTGTTGTTGGGTTGGATAATCACCCCAGTGAAATAGGTTTTTCTAATTGTGATTCTGAGCCCGAGTTTGTGTATCCTTCCAACCAAGGCAAGCCCCGGTGCATTTAACCCTTCCTTGTATTTAAAATATTTTCTTTAATTATACTTATGGTTATTATTGCATTTCTTCTACTCTATTAAATTCCTAGTTGGTGCATGGCCTTTACCCTTGAATTATTTAAACCATTCCCTTGATACCTGTTTTAAAAATGCAAGTATTTCTAAAAATGCTTAGTATGCTTAGAACTATATCTGGTAGGTGATTTCTGGTCATCTACACATAGCATATTACTTCGGCAAATGGTTATGCACTTTTGAGAAAGGAATATTTGTCGGAAGTAATAATCGAGATTGGGCGGACACGATGTTTGGGAGCCACCAGTGGTGACTGGTGAGCAAGTTCTCTCCGCATGTGTCATTAGGGCCTTGTCGTTGTAAAAAGTAGATGGGTTGTGACTTTGGAGTACTTATCCCATACTTCTGGAAGCTGGACTCTAGCTATTCCAGTCTTAAGAACGGTTAATCCGCACTGGAAGTGCAGATATGGCGAGAGTAGTGTGTACCCTCCTGGTTCGTGGAATCGGGTGGAGGCGTACTGTGCTCTCGGGTGGCGGAACCCCGGTCTTGGCTGGAGGATCCAGGGAAAAGTAGTCATATGCGTACTTTCGGGGTTGTATATGGTGTGTGATAGGGAAGCTCCGGCTGGGTTTAACTGGTTCGAATCGTCGTGTTCCTCGGATATGGAAACATAACCATACCTTTTACATCATAGTTAATGAAACTTAAATTGGATACTTGATGCTTTTCTTTCATGGATGATTTATTACCTCGTTATCGATCATAACTCTAGATCGGTACTTGAGTAATTAAATGAACAAAATAAATGAATTTTAATTGTTTTATAAAATGCTCATTTATACAAAATACTTGATTTTTGCAAAACCCCACCTTGAATCCTATGACTTGCATATATTTTGTCCACCAAACATTTTATTTGTCAGATAAGTCTTGTTGAGTACTCCCGTACTCAGGGTTTGTTAACCCCTGTTGCAGATGAGAGTCATAACCCGGTCTGTGTAGCTTCGTGCTGCATGACAGTTGTCACAGTGGATGAGGATGATGAATGAATGTAGTTGTGTGACTCTTGGGCAAGAGTGCTTCAGTTTCTTGTTTATAATATATCACTAGCTTGATGTAATAAGTTCGCATGACACTTATGTTGAATTTCGAAACCTATGGTTTGTAATATGACTTATGAATTCCGCTATTTTGATGTAAATTAAATTATTGTATTACTTCTGCAATGTCTGTAATGAGGAGATCCTGTTCGGAAAGAGGTGGATGGCCCGTTGCAAAGCGGTGACACCTGACGAACCAATTAAGACTTGGATCATTTGTTTGGATTAAGTCGGATGAACGTTAATCCTGGCAAGTGGGCTCTGTTCTTAAGAGGTTCTGTCACAATTAGCCATACAAGAGAGATATTATTGTTAGCCATACAAGGAAGATAATTATAGTTGTAGAGTAGAAATATAGCATAGTAATTTACAAAATTAATTTCTATCTCTCACCCTATAAATTTGAGATAGGTTTATATATGAACTTTAAAAAATAGTGGAATATCAAATACTAAGTCAAATAGCATAAGTTATTACGATAGATTTCAATTCCTCCAAATAAAAGGATCCAAATGGCCCCTTAATGAATTTCATATCCACCATTTTGGTGAGTCCGAGAATAGAGCCAACTCCCCCAACAAGCCTCTAAATGGAATTTCGTATTTTAATTCGTCAATATCCACTCCTTTCTAAAAAGAAGACTTGTGCATAACAATGCTGCCATCTACTAGCTCGCTATTTTTCTCCAACTCCATTTCTGTTTATTTTTGTGGTGTGTGCGTTCTGAACTTTTGTTTGAAGAATGAACTTGCTCCAAGTACTCAACTCGTACAGTCATACATGGGTCTACAATAGAAACGTGTTTCCTAAAATTCTCTACAATGCAGGTGGATTATCTGATGTGCAAAGTTGTATTAATCTAACTTTCTTAGAGTGTCCAAACATTTCAAGTTAATAACATTTATAATATCAAATAAATATTATTAGTTTGTTCATTAATTATATTTCATAGTAATATCAATTTGATGTTATAAAACTCTCTGTAATTTTGATCATATTTGAGTTACTTTGATTCAAAAAGTTAGAATGATTATAATTTAAGAGGGAATAGTAATGTTTGTCGGTGCTAGCTGTCATACGAAATGATGAAAATCTCAACAGCAATTTTTTTGCCCATTTTATAGAAATATTGCTACACGAATAGAAACAATTTCATGAAGATCCTGGTAAAATTATGTACACATGCCAAGGTGCCAGTTCAGAAACACGAGCAGCACTGCACAGAAGCGCGCATTCCCCTCACATTGGCCCAAACAAACCACATTCAGACACTGCTAGAAGGCTCCTCAGGTGATCGTGGCTGTTCACAGCTGCTTGTTGGCTATACTGCGATCTTACCTTCCAACAAATGCTTAGGTGAACCAGCAGAATAGGCTTCTAAACCTAGAAAAAAAAATAACTTACGGCCTCGATCACAAATCTTCTCACTAAATTGCGCTACCAGGTGAAGTATGTTTAGCTGTCATCTGTGAGGTTGATCCTCTGTGAGGTTGATCCTCGGTTATCTGCTGCTGAGGCGGCGGGCTCGACACGATATGACCATAAACAAACTCATTCCACGTGTCCGGCACACCAGGGAGGCACCAGTGGATGCAATCAGCGAACTTCCTTGGGTTCGCCTTCTGCTCTGCCGTCAGCAGCTTCCCCTGCCGCAGCGTGTGCACCGAAGTGTGCGCATCCTTGCGGATCTCCGACAGCGCAGTTATGTTGATGAAGTGCACCGGTACCTTCTTCATCGACCTCGTCACGCGCTGAGCAGTCGCGAAGAGATCCCAATCCGTGCCCACCTCCAATTTTTTCGTGTAGTTGATTGCTGGCTGTGTCTCGGAGAAGCATTTTATGGCATTGGGGCTGCCCCAACCTTCACTCCTACATCAAGACAATGAATGTGGCATCAGTGGTCAGACCCAGCATCGCCAGAGTAGTACATTTGTGCAACAACAAATGGCAGAAGGCATTAACACTAAAACTACCATCACGGCAACCTGTATTTTGAAACCAACAGCAATGTTGGGGGAATTCTGCATCAAGGTATGGATACTTACTGCATATGTACGGGTGACACACTCATGAATAAGACCGTTGTTCTCTTGGGATCTATGTGCGCCTCTACCCATCTAGACCATGTCTTGAGGACCTTACGGTATGCCTCGACACGTTCTATTTCATCATACTTGACATGTTTCCTTGAAAAAGATCCACCATGCCTGTAGTCAAGGTAGTTTGTGTAAGCAGAAGCAAACATATCCAGGACGTAAAGATCTTCATATCACGTTCACGAAAAAAAAAATACTCCTCTAAGGTTGGTCTGTTGGTCAGACAAACTGTTTTCATTGTGAGGATTCAAGGATTAATGCCTACAGTTACTCACAAAGTTTTCATCTGTGGTGTGTTCATCCACCAAATGTAAGTATTGAAGATCAGGTAGTCCACCCCTTCCCAGTTCGCCGCATGCTTCGCGATCGATGTTGGCTTGATCATGCGGTCACTGATGCTATGAATGTCTGGGTCATCTGAGTTTGACTCCACAAGGAAAGGAGCCCAATAGAACTCAACTGTTGCATTGTACTCCTGAAACATTCCATGTAAATAATTCGCATCAGGGTTAACCATAAGATGCATAAGTGAATAAAATCTCAGCATAAACATAATTTGAGCATTCTTATCTTCTTTTTTTAATTATTGAGGCTAGCAATGTGATTTACTAATACAAACACCATTTGATAAGGCTGATTCCAGCCGGATCTTCAATGCTGATTTATTCTATGATCTCTCTAATGGATTTCTCAGTGTTCAGTAACCAATACTTGATGAGTAAGTATCAAGTACCTGAAGATGGAACACATTAAGAGAACCATTCTTGACAAGAGACTTTTTCTCCCACGGAGCCTCTGACTGTACGAGGCACACCATGGACTCCCACTGGTTCCGATTCAGAGAATCCCCCACAAACATCAGTCTTTTGTTTCTCAGCTTCTCCAGAAGCAACTTGGCTTCAAATCTGTAACAGAATTGTCAAAACGCACATCAGTTTCATAACAAAATTTGCACAAGATACATGTGATCTACTTTCAAGATTAAGCTTAGGCCACCATGGATTTGACAAGACTTTTCATGTGAGTTCTGCAACACACTGGCTGGGCCACAAATCTAGGGATTTTCACCACTATCTTTTGTATAATTTAACATCTGCATGATCCATAATGATAAGTATATGCATTTCAAACCAGAAGGCCCTAAATCAAATGTCGTGATGCATTTACATGAAAGTGACGTATAACATAAGTTCTCTCCACCTTGAAATATAGTCCCTCTGTTCCAAATTTTAAGACGTTTAGCTTTTATAGATACATTGTTTTTACTATGTATCTAGACATAATGTATATATGCATAGCAAAAGCTACGTATCTAGAAAAGTCAAAATGTCTTATAATTTGGAACTGAGAGAATACAACCATGGTCCATGGTGGGGACACTAAACATCCAACAAAACTCACTTGTCATAGAATAGACAACATTGCACAAGCAACAAAACTTACTTGTCATAGAATTTCAGGAAGTAAATAGCATGAGTTGTATCCAGAAACTACAAATTCAAGGTGGCTATTGGTCGATGTGACTAAATGTGAAGTTTAATTTTCTAATAAATTTCCTCTGTTTTGAAGGTTTAGTCATGTAATATGTAGCATGGAAACAGATCAGACCAAAGAGCATGCAAGTAACGATGCTTGCTTGTGTGCTACATATTGACCTAATGCATTACCTAAATATATGGAGTAAATAATACTGTAAGTGCGCGCAAGAGCTTATAGCTTCATGCATTTGAAAATAAATAAACTAACTATTAGTAAATTGTGATGTCAGTGCGACTAATTGTGCTCAACACTGATAAATGTGAACCCAGCCGTACCCAATTGAAAGGTTCTAGGGTATATAAACAAATGTTGCTCAACTATTAGCTCATGTTTTGGTTTATGTTTTAGTATGAAATAGGGCATTCACCAATTTAGAGGTACCCAATTGAAAGGTTCTAGGGTATATAAACAAATGTTGCTCAACTATTAGCTCATGTTTTGGTTTATGTTTTAGTATGAAATAGGGCATTCACCAATTTAGAGCAACTCACAGAGACTCTTTATATCCTTCCTAAAGAGTCTTTATATCCTTCCTATAGGAATAGAGATTTTTGGTGAAAAAATACCCTCCAACAGCTTCTTTAATTTGATCTCCAAATATAGACATCCTCTATTCTGAATTTCTCACTAGCCAAAGATGGAGAGCGAGGATGGCTTTGCAGTGCGCGCACAAAGATATAGACAAAATGCTGAAGCATACAAAGATATAAAAAATGATTTTTACTCATATGACTCTCCAATGATGATTGTTAGCAGTGAATTTTAGAAAGACTCTTGGAGATGCTCTTACACACAAATGCCCATAGCGCAGATAGTTGTTAGCAATTAGTTAGAACTAGAAGTTGATGCCACGTCATGCAACAACTCCCACTTGTTTTTTCTTTCCTTTTTCCTTTTTAGATTCCAAACCTGTTACCTCCCCATTCAACAACTTTCTCTAACAAACAGAACTTCTCTATCAAATAATAAATTGCTTAATATATTCAAAGAAAGACCATAGCTTGATGTGAGTGTGGTCTCTTTTTCTCATCAATTATAACACCTAACAATTTAAGTATCCATATAGAAATCTTAGTTGCCAAGAAAAACAGCTAATGAGTACAAACTTTAACAGATCACCTTCACCTTACGTACTCTGCAGTCTAGATGCAGGGCAATCCTGCACAGCCACTTGCGTTGATGAAAATTTGAGACTACTAACAACATTGACGGAGCTCTGCAAAAACTAAGCACGAACATTCTACACCCTGTTCGTTTGGCTTATCAGCCATCAAAACAGTGTTTTTCTCTCACGGGATGGAAAAGCCAAAAACAGCCACAACCGGCTTATTGCACTGACAAACATTGCAACAGTAAGATGAAAGGGTTACAAGTTACAGCAAGACTACACTATGAGATTTGATAATGCTGGAAGCCGATATTATTCTTCATCCATAATTAGTTGTAACTACAATCACGACAGATTGGGGCCATTGGTAGTGTTTTATGTGAGCAATGGTGCGAGATAGGGTTGAAACAAGATGAGCTAGCTACAATACACCTGTACTCCTGGCGCAATTGTGCATCCGCACACAAGTTGGGCGTATCATCACGTCAACACAGAGCGCAAAAGAAAAATAAGACGAAAAGACTGCTGTACTACCCCCAGATGCAGACACGGATCCGCTCAATTGACGCAGGTCCTAAACAGAAAAAGAAAGCGCGGAGTGATCTGGCCGCCCATGCGGAGCACGAGTCCACCACCCGCTCTTTCCAGTAATCCAGTCCGCAAGCGAAAGCGCGCACGCACCTACCCTACCGACGCGCGCCGGGCCGCATAAGCTCGTATGGACGTACACGTATACGTATACGCACTGCATCTGTAGATAGAAAGGGGAAAAGGATAACTGGAATGCAGTGGCAGGCAAGCAAGGCGGTGGTACCTGGGGAGGTCGCAGCCGTCCGGCTGCCAGCGCCACTTCTGGTAGTCGTCGTCGCGGCGGCCGTTGCGCGTGCAGGTGACCTGCTCCGTGAGGAAGCTGCAGTCGGACTCCTTGTACAGCGGCGCGCGGGACTCGTCGTACACCCAGCGGCCCTTGTACAGGTCGCAGGTCCCTGGGGGCTGCTCCTGCGCGCCGCCGTCGCCGTGGCCTCCGCTTCCTCCTTGCACCGCCTCCTCGATCAGCGGCGCATCCTGCAGGGAGCTTCCGGCCGTCGCTCCAGGTTTCGCTGCGCCCTCCTGGACCTCCTCCTGCCGCTCGCGCGGGGGCGGGTCGGCCCGATCCGCGCCGTCAACAGGCGCCCACTCCGCTGCCCGCGACGGCGGCGCGAGCGCCTCTACGGCCGCCGCCGCCGCCTCCTGCACGAAGGAACGGGAAACCACCGTAGGTTTAGCTTACCGACATCAGGCAGCCAACCGAGCGAGCGAGAGATAAGCAGGAACAGGAGTGGTAGGTGCCAACCCTTGCGATGCTGGAGACGGCGGTGGCGCCGTCGGAAGAGGAGAGCTTGGCGTACGTCGTCGGGCCGCCGTGCCTCCGCAGCGAGGCTGCGATGTGGGAGCTGTCGTAGAGCACGGAGACCCCCAGCAGCGCGGCGAGCGCGAAGACCGCGGCCACCTGCGCCCGCCTGCTGGGCACCCCGACAGCGAGCGGCCCGGCCCCGCCCTTCCGCCGCGGGATCCGCATCGGCGCGGGACGGAACCGACGCGCTGGCCGCAGCCGGGAATTGGGGATTCCACGACCGGTTGGTCTCGCCTGCTGTATTCCCACCGGGGACAGCCGCGGTTGATTCGCCGCCTCCGCGGGCCGCGGCGGCGGGGGCTGCAGCTGCGAGCAGGGAGCGGCAACCGGCAGGCAGCTTTCTTCGCTTTGCTCGGTTTCCTCGATGTTAATTTATGAGGCGGGGCACGCTCTTCAAGAGGGAGCGGAGGACAAGCGGGGTGGGTGGGCGCCACCCCGCAGGGTAGGGCAGGATGTGGTGTGGGCCCATGGTTAGCGGAATGCGTGGAGGGGGAGAAGGAGCAAGCGGGGTTCGGCGCTTTTGGCAGCCTGGGTGCTTTGTGAACCGAGGACACCTCCATCAAGGGTTACTCCTACTTTAGGGCCTAGAATGGGGTCCGGATATAAAAGTATGGAGGGTGTAGTAGTAGGATCAATTATGGTCCAAAGCGCACGGTAATTATCGGGCGATTCTTCGCTTGCCGCCATGCATAGTTGCAGGAGGATGGTCGGTAACGGTCAAAAGTGACGCACTGCTCGACTAGGGGCTCTTTACGCTTTGTCACATTTCATCTCAGGATGTGTTATGTTCTTACTTTCTAAATTTTAGTGAACGAAACCTTAGTCACTTTATTAGAGACTAAAGTATCAAACAAATTTACTAAAATATGATTAAAATATTTTAGTTCTACTAGTCATTCAAGAGATATTAAGGTTCTGTTTGGATTGGAGGAATTAGTGAATAGTGACTATTAACTAGTGAACACTGACTACTAATTAGTCTCAATTAGTCCTAATTTTACCAAACACTTGGACTAGTACAGGGACTAGTGACTATTACATAGAAGTCTCAAAGGGGTTGTTATTTGGGACTAATGAAAACTTTGGACACTCTATACCCCTCAATAATTGCTCCCGACTGTATTCGTTGTTGCATTGACTAGGGTTAATATAGTCTTTGCTAGCAGTATTTAATGATGTTTAGTCCTTTATAGTCTCTTCAACCAAACAGCTCAAGACTATTTAGTCCATGTTTTAGTCACTAGTCATAGTCACTTGAATCCAAACAAGCCTTAAAAGGTGAATAAAATATTTTAGTCCACTAAAGTTTAGGAGGTGGGATCCAAACACACTCTTAGACAAGTTTGATTAAGTTCGCAAGTGTTTGGTTGGTAACTAAGGCTATGTATGATTCTTTTGGGCTCCACATGTCATAGAGTAGGCATGGCAAAGTGTGTCAACCAATTTACTAGCCACACTTTGCCACACTTACCTAAGGTTAGTTGTGGCAAACTATGGCTATCAACCAAACAGCCCTGGTGCCGGTGCTGGTGCTGTTTTTTTCTTTTTTGTAAAATAGCTATTTTGTCCCTAAACTATTGACTAAAGCTTAATTAGTCTTTTTCCACAACAAAAATTATATTATATAAAATATAAGTATCTTAATACCTTACAAGTATTATGCATTACAAAATAGTACTCACGATGTGAATAGCACAAATTAAAACATAATCTGTTAATCGCTTTGTAGTGTGGATGATCACACAGTCAAATACTATACTCGGCAAATGGTCTGAGAACAACTGCCCTTCCTACCACCAAAAAAGGAGGAAGAAACATAATCTGTTAATCGTTTTGCAGTGTGGATGATCGCACAGTCAAATACTATACTCGGTAAATTGTCTGAGAACAACTACCCTTCCTACCACCAAAGAAAGAGGAAGACTAATCTAAAAATTATTCTCCCTAGGCTTTCATCATAGTCAGATCTAATCACAACAAAATGAAGAAAAAGACTGGAGAAAATTATTCTATAGCGACGACATCTCTCCGCCTTGATGTCGCCGTCTGGAAATAAAAATCTCCATGTCGTCATGTCGATGAAGATGGTGACGTCGAAGTTATCATCCTCGTCTTCAATGGAGCCGCCACGGAGAAGACGATTCCACACTTCTTCTTCACTGTTATCGGAGAGGAGAAATAGGAGATAAAACTCCAATAACAAAAACTTTGACACTAAGACACTAACCCTAATAACTCGATCTACTAGAGAAACTTATTAAAATTAATGGACCCCACTTCCTTCAACCCTCGACGAGATGTCAGAGGGGAAAGTAGGGGGCCAACTATGGTGGACGGTGGAGGATGGCGGTGGCCTTTCTCCCGCGTGTGAGGGCCGCGTGTGAGGGCCTACAGGCGGCGACTGTTAGTAGCATAGCTTAATTTGGTCTCTTAACTTTCAATTTGTCCACTTTAATTCTTAAATAATGGATTTGCGGGTCGATCTCGTCCAACCCTCTCCAAACCACGTCACGCGGCCAGGAGTACATGTGAAATGTCCATGCTGCCCCACGTTCTCTCCTTTAGCAACTGGCCAAGCTCACGACATCATTTCCTCCCTCTGGTATCATTTTTCCTATACATACGCAAGAGAGTGAGCTAGAGTCAGCTCTAATAAAAAAATCTTACAACCTGTTCACTTGGCTTTTCAGCCGGCTTAAATCCAGCCAGAACAGTGTTTTTCTCTCACAAGAAATCAGCCAGCAGTGCATAATTCTGCCAGAACAGTGCATAATCCTGCCAAACGAACAGGCCGTCCATTAAAGAAAAAAGGATACAAGAGAGAAAAAAGAATTTTTGATTTCAATATCTTTTTGCTATACATGTGCAAGAGAGTGAGCTAGAGTCTGCAGCTCACTCTCTTGCACATGTATAGGTGTTTGTCCAGATTTTAGACCAAAACTGAAGAGTCAATACTCGATTCGTCTGAAGCAGTAAGAGTCGGGATGCTTGAGGACATCGGTCGTTTTGCTCAGGATCGGTTATCTCGCTTCAAATTGGCTATCTACCACAGATCGGGAATTCACTATATTCGGAAAGATTCGCGATATTTTAGCTAAGGCTGGATAACGAGCCAACTCGACTCGTTTTGGCTCGTTAGGATAACGAGCTAACTCGGCTCGGCTCATTATACTAACGAGCTAGAAAGTTAGCTCAACTCGTCTCGTTAAAAGCTCGAGCTGGCTCGTTAACCTCGCAAGCCAGGTATAAAAAAATCACAAAGTGTAATATTTGCATTTATCTAAAGCTTAATAATAATAATAATAATAATAATAATAATAATAATAATAATAATAATAATAATAATACAAAAGTAAAATATCCAACTGTCTTAAATTGAACAAAAAAATTAATAGGTGCTAACATATATAGTATAGTATAATAATATACAAAAATTAATACAAATTTTGTTGTTTTTTTTCTTAAAAGTGTGGCTTTTTAGCTCGCGAGCGGCTTGCGAGCTAGTTCGAGTTAGCTCGTTATAGCTAAAGAGTTAAAATCTTGGCTTGGCTTGGCTCATTATCTTAACGAGCCGAGTCGAGTTGAGCCGAGCCAGCCACGAGCCGAGCGAGCTAACGAGCTTCGAGTTTTTTGGTCGGCCTTAATTTTGGCTCCAAACTTAAAGGTGGCTAGAAAACGTGTTTGACCTTACAAGAAAGGAAAGCGTAGGGTTCAAGTTATCTACGATTATGGAAAATCTGTTACTTTTCCATTATCATTTTAGTTTCTTGTATTGGACTAGAACTTGGTTTAGTTTTGACTATAAATAGGAGACCCAACTAATCAAACACAAACCGGTATCACACCACCCTTAGGAGTAGGAGTATTGTAGAATTTGATGAGTTTCTTCTCCAAGCTAGGTTGTAACAACCTCGATCGATCTCTAGTTTGTTGTAAGTACCGTCATGGCTCGTATTACTATTTTGTAAGGCTGTAACGGTTTTGACCGATCTCTTACGATACATAATACAAGATAGTTATCTCAATTTCATGTTGAATAATTTTGTTGCTTGATATGATCTTGATAGTTATCGAATCTCTCTAAGATTAAATTTGGTTTGCTTCATTCTTTCTATCGAATCTCTCAAGGCAATAAACGTATACCTTGTTAGTTGATCACGTTAGTATCGGTTGTGATAGCCGAAAGCTTGCTCGTTGATAAAATGACATAGGTTCCTTGAGTTTACCAATTTATATGTGCATGTTATCTTGATATTTGAATAAGAATACGAATAGATATGTCAGCCCTTCTTTGATTTTTATTATGGCTACAACGGCGTAGATCGATCCCCACTGTTAAAATTCACAAATTAAGACGATGTCGGTTGGTAGGTTTTATTTATTATGATTAGAATGGTATCTTGCTAGCATCCGTATACACTTTGGATAAATGATTGTTTCGTATGTTATAATCTTTATTTCATCCGATCGGTTAATTTAATTGTTCTTTAACATATATGAGAATAGTCGATTTGTGATTCATATTCGGGGTATCGTCTATTTAGGCGGTAATCCTATAAGCTGGCTGCTCTAAGCCAAACGTTCGGGACGGTCCGGTGGGTGTACCGACTAGTGCCGCCTGGTGTTACTAATTACCTTTCTCCTTGTCAATTGCAGGTAAAATTGACTGGCACACCTTGGACCGATCGGATCAAAGAACGGCCTGCTGAAAGAAGCCATACGAACCAGAGGACTCTCCACTTCAGCTCCTGGCTTGGGAGCATGTTTGGCTGACCGATTTTCAGGTGAACACGCTTTTTGGCACGCTCGGTGGGACACCACAATCATCATTGACATCATGCCACCCAAAGATGCAACATCCAACGACGCCATACTCATGGTCACCATGGAGGAACTCTCTAAAGAAGATAGAAACCTCATTGAAAAAGCTCGTGAAGAGTTCCAGACTAGATGTTTGATGTCGTTCACGAAGACCCGAGACAGTATTCCAAAGGCAAGAATTATCGAAGATTGTCATGCCAGGAGATTCCATTGCTGACGAGCGAGCTAATAGGGAATACTTTGATGAATCTCTGCACAAGGCTATTCATCAGGCAATGACAAAGCACAATATAATATTCCTCAATACTTTCAAGACTATCATGAAGATTGTTGACATCTCATAGCGTCGCACCAAGAATAGAAATAAATCCCCTTCCCCGGCAACGTCGCCAGAAATGTTTGTTAACAATCCTAACAGAATTACCAAAGTAGGGGATCCTCGATAACAGCGCTAGCAATGTAGGGTCACATCTAAAGTATCACTTAAGCCAGGTTGTCATCCCCAACATGACACTAGAGACATGATAGTATTATACTCATGACACTTATTCTAAAGATATAATATGAAAAGGTTATCCGCAAATGCACAGATAAATACACCCATTGTAGCACTTCACCCAGGAAAGTTCCAGGTATCGTTATTTATATTTCACCTTAGGATACACCCATTGTAGCACTTCACCCAGGAAAGTTCCAGGTATCGTTATTTATATTTCACCTTAGGAAGGATCTTGGAGGTAGGATAATGATAAGCTATTCATTATATATATTTATTTTATTTTTATGCTTATGCCACACACATCTATGATATGAGTTCCACTAGATTATTACTTAAGTAGGGATATCAATCCAATATAATAAACAAGATAAAATGATATATATATATATATATGATAGATGATCAAGATAGATAAAGACATGTCCAGGATTATCTCGGTAGCCTTTCCACATATAGCACTAGTATTGAGAAGAATAGAAGATAAAAGATTATCCCTATGTTGTTCTAATTATAAGTTATAATCTACTCTAATTAGTGCAATTATATCTAGCAATCATAGATAAAGTATACTTATGAATCTACCCAAGAGACCATCCCTAAGCCTAGCTGAGAACAGAGCACAACTATGACCCGAGACTTTAGCAGTCATGCTGAAAGGATCAAGATGCCCAAGAGGGGTGGTGAATTGGGCTTATTTCAAATTTCTAAAGCAAATATGAAATCCTATCAAGTGCCAATCACCCCGTGCCTAACGATTCATGTGTCTTAGACTGAAAGCGGTAGCAAGCCAAGAAAAGTAAAAACACCCTACACAATTCTAGTATGAATTGAAAGACAAGAGGGGAATGTAATATGGTATGAAAGAGCTAGGGAAAGAGATTATTGACACGGCGATGTTTTGCCGAGGTATCGAGAAGTCGACACTCCCCCCTAGTCCTCGTTGGAGCACCTCGCAAGGTATTGCTCCCCCTCAATCCCACGCAAGGGTGAGTGCTCTCTACGGGTTAGTTCTTCGCCACTCCGGCTAGGTGAACCGTCCACAACCGATCACAAGTCGATGAAGAAGGGCCGCCGAGAACCTTCCCGGCAATCACCTTCCTCCAAGCACCACCGGACCGTCTAGGTGATGTCGATCACCAAGAGTAACAAGCCTTGATCTTTACTTGACTCAATCAAGCCTCACAACTAGAGTGGATGCACACTTGCTCTCTTGGATGAACTAGAGGAGAGAAGGATGGATGGGTTCACGAATCACTCTCTCTCTCTCTCTAGGGCTCTTGCTCTCTTCTCCACCTTCTCAAAGCAACCAGCAACTCAAATGAGCAAAGACAAGGTGGGAAGGCAAGGGGCGAAGTATTTATACTCCCCCACACACTCAGCCCTCGGGCTGAGAAAACAGGCAAGTTAAGTTGGTGACGGATGCTCCGTCACTAGGCGACGGATCCTCCGTCGCTAGCCCCAACAGCTAGTTCATGTTCACTTCAGCAGGCGACGGACGCTCCGTCGCTTGGCAACGAACGCTGCGCCTCAGCGTCCGGCGCCAACTGGCTGCTCTCGGGATTCTGGGAAAATATTCCCGGACGCTCGCTAGCGTCCGACGCCATTGAGACAGACGCATCTGTTGCAAATCTGCCCTCTCTAGAACTCTCTGTTAGCGCGTCGGACGCTCAGGGTGCATACCCTAGCTCCGACGCCAGCGTCTGGCGCGACCGACAGCGTCCGTCGCCTCTGCAATCAGCGTCCCGACGCCTAGAGAAGGGCTCTCTCAACTTTGTTTTTCGTCGTGATGAATACGGAAGTTGTTCTAGGCTATCTTACAGTCAACATTGAAAGGTCCGATTGCAAGGCTAGAGGGGGGTGAATAGCCTAAATTCAAATCCGCCGTGTAGAGGTAGAGAGCCAATCAATGGATGAACACCGAGATAGCCAATCAATCACAATTGGGAGACAAGGTTGACACTTGATTTTTCTCCCAAGGTTCACTAGTTTGCCATCTAGATACGTCCTCGTTGTGTCGGCTCACTCACTTGGAGGTTCACGCGCTAATTGGCATCACACGCCAAAACCGTCACCGGGTGCCGCACAACCAACACAAGAGAGGGCACTCAATGACACGCGCAATCCACTAGAGTTACCTTTGCGATCTCCCGCGGGGAAGGCACAAGAACCCCTCACAATCACCACTTGTGGTCGATGAAGCACAATCATCAAGCTTCTCGAATCCACACCGCTTGCTCGAACCATCTAGGTGATGGCAATCACCAAGAGTAACAAGAAACTAGCAGCAGTATCAACTCCCAAGTGCCACTAAGATGAATCACTTCATGCAATGCACTTGATGCACTCAAATCTCTCAAATGGATGATTAATCAAGTGTGAGATGAGTGGGAGTGTGTGTCACAAGCTCACAAGAGTATGCAACAGCAAAAGGTGCAAGAGAGTGAGCTTGGGTCGGCAAAACACCTTAAATAACCCCTCACAAGAAACTAACCGTTATGCCTTTTTCGCAGCCTGAAAACTGACCGTCGGACAACTCTGCGCAACCGTCGGACCATAACACCTGGTCCGACGCTCTGGTCCGACGCCTCCGTTGATCGCCACGTGTCCTGCCAATTTGAATTCGACCGTTCGCGCGCAGGAACACAGCACCGTCGGACAACTTGCCATAGTCCGAAGGCTGGTCCGACGCCTCGTCCGACGCCTCGTCCGACGCCCTTCACTTGGCTTCAATGATCCATGCAGTACACTCCCTGCCTCCGGACCATACCGTCGGACTGGTCCACCGGACCATGCCGTCTGGTCCGGAGCTTCCTCAGTGCCTTGAACAATTCACGTAGGGAGCACCCTTGCTTCGGATCTGACCGTCGGACTCAAGCATCGGACCATGCAGACTGGTCCCACGCCTGTCTAGTTCTTCAGCTGACCCTTGACCGAGCCACCGGACCACTCGCCTATGGTCCGACGCCTCAGTTGATCACTGGTCCGACGCTTCTTCTGATGCCAGCCAGTGCTAGGAGCGACCGTCGGACCACCTCCTATGGTCCGGAGCTCCCAGCACAACTGGTCCGACACCTCTGACTTGGTCTGAATTCACTTTTCTTTGCTTCCCTTGATCTCATGTGCCACCACCAAGTGTTTCACTGACTTGTGCATGTGTGTTGACATATTTTATCATGTTTTACAAGGGTTGCTCATTAGGATTAGATGCAATGCATGTAATGAATTCCTAATGGCACTTGATAGGTGTAACCACTAACTATTTTCCCCTCTTAATAGTATGGTTATCTATCCTAAATGTGATCACACCCACTAGGTGTCTTGATCACCACAATGGAAAAGCCCTATCTTATACCTTTGCCTTGAATAGCTTAAGGACTCCTCCTCTTCTCTTCTTCTCCAAGTGTGAGCTTCTAATAGCTTTCTCCCAGCTTCCATCCTTGCTCCATCACTTGTTCACCTTCACTTAGCCTTAGTGTACTAAACCTACTCAAAAACTTAGAGATAGGTTAGTACTTAGGTTTCATCAATTACCCAAAACACTTAGAGATCTCTCAATCTCCCCCTTTTTGGTAATTGATGACAACCCATTATAAAATGTATTGAAATATGATTTTGAGTTTCAACCCGAAATGCTTGACATCACTTGAGAAGATATGATAATGAAAAGTGGTCAATCATTTCAAAGTTGGTTTGATAGCGTTAACTCCCCCTACATATGTGCACTTCTATGAATATGACTCAAGCTTTGCACACATGCTTAGATAGCACTTTGGAGGGGTAAACAACTAACAAACTATGACATGATGCTAAGGTATAAAAGATAGACCTTTGAAGCGTGATACCAATCGAAGTGCGCCATTCATACATCCCTTAGCAACATGGTTAGCTCGATACCAATTGTAAAAACAAACTAAACAAGAGAGGATATCTAGCTAACTTCCTATGCATCCTAGAGATCAATCATCAATCAAGATTATAACTAAGCATGCACCACACAAGCAAGTCATTTTGAATGAAATACAATGCAAGCAAGCATATGTGTGAATGCACATTCAAATGCAACAACTTGTTCATAGGCTTGCTCCCCCTACTTGTGTGCTTAAATTTTAATTTTTCACTTTCAAAATCTCCCCCTTTGTCTTTTTCTCAAACTCATATTTGTCATTTTCAAAAGATTTCTCCCCAAAAGATTTCTCCCCCTTAAGACTTTTCTCCCACTTACTTAAACATTTTATCACAATTTTCCCCCTTTGTCACATATTACCACAAAGGAAACCACTTGTAGTAACATGTATCTCTTGAGGATACTTAGGAAGATTTGTTATCAAGTCCATTTAAAAAGAAGTGGGGTGAATAATCTTTTATAGTTCAACCTAGATCACTTGTCCTATATATTTAACACAATTTAAACCATGGACAACCTTCTTCACACATCTTGCAATGGTTATCTTATCCATGTTGGTTAAATACAAGAATAAGCATTCTAGACTAAACATGTGAGGTTGCAAGCTTATCAACATGTCATATGCCACCACTAGATCAAACAACTCATAGAAGAAATAGTGGTACCATATGTACATTTAAAAACATTTGATTTTCATGAATGAGCCTAATTTGAACAAAAGTGATGCCTATATGTTCTACACAAGTCTAGCAAAGGATGCAATGCAAATGTCAATCAATTGTACCTTGCTATCTTGGAGTAGAGGCATGTCATATAAGTGGGGGTGCATCAACTCATGTTGGAGAAATCCAAGATATTCAACTCATTCCTTAACTTGAAAAACCTCTTCTCATCAAGTGGCTTGGTGAATATGTCGGCTAATTGATCATCGGTGCCCACATTGTCAATGTAAATGTCACCCTTTTGTTGATGATCTATTATGAAATGATGTCTCACATCTATGTGCTTTGTTCAAGAGTGTTGGATGGGATTTCTTGTAAGCTTCACCGCACTTTCATTGTCACATAGCAAGGGAACCTTCTTGAAAGTGATTCCATAATCCTTCAATGTGGCCTTCATCCATAATAGTTGACATGTTCCACTAGTACTCTTTCTATCAACCTTGCATCCCGCATAGTCGGAGTCCGAATATCCAATCAATTCAAATCTTGACCCCTTTGGAAACCATAATCCAACATCTTGTGTATGCTTTAGATATCTCAATATCCTCTTTGTGGCTTTCAAATGACTCTCTAGGAGATGCTTGAAATCTAGCACACATGCATACACTAAACATGACATCCGGTCTTGATACGGTCACATAGAGTAGACTTCCAATCATTGACCGATATAGAGTTTGCTCAACCATCATGCCACTTGTGTCACTATCCAAGTGTCCATTAGTCCCCATAGGAGTACTAATGCCTTTTGAATCTTCCAATCCAAATTTCTTGATCATATCCTTAATGTACTTGCCTTGACTCACAAATGTACCATTCTTCATTTGCTTGATTTGAAGTCCAAGGAAGTAACTAAGTTCACCAATCATTGACATCTCAAATTCATTTGCCATCATCTCCCCAAATTCTTCACAAAAGTCTTGATTTGTAGACCCAAAGATAATGTCATCCACATAGATTTGCAAGACAAACAAGTCACTTCCAATCTTCTTAGTGAATAGGGTGGTGTCAACCAAACCAATCTTGAATCCCTTAGAGAGGAGAAAGCTTCTCAATCTCTCATACCATGCTCTAGGTGCTTGCTTCAAACCATAGAGAGCCTTCTTGAGCTTATAAACATGGTTGGGCTTCTTTGCTTCTTCAAATCCGGGTGGTTGCTCAACATACACCTCCTCATTGATGTACCCATTGAGAAAAGCACTCTTCACATCCATTTGGTACAACTTGATGTTATGTGCACAAGCATAGGCCAATAGAATTCTAATTGCCTCTAATCTTGCCACCGGAGCATATGTTTCACCAAAGTCAAGACCTTCAACTTGAGAGTAACCTTGAGCTACAAGTCTTGCTTTGTTCCTCACCACTATTCCATATTGATCTTGCTTGTTCTTGAAACCCCATTTGATTCCAATCACATTATGATTCTTTGGTCTATCCACTAATTCCCAAACTTGATTTCTTGTGAAGTTGTTAAGTTCTTCATGCATAGCATTTATCCAATCCACATCCTTCAAAGATTCATCAATCTTGGTTGGCTCAAATGATGAGACAAAAGAGTAATGATCACAAAATGAAGCCAATCTTGATCTTGTTTGAACACCACTTTGAATACCACCAATCACTTGATCCAAAAGATGATCTTTTGCAATATTGGTAGGTTGAAGCACTTGCATGTGAGAATCTTGAGCAATCGGTTGAGATGATGGACTAGCTTGATCTTGTACTTGAGCTTCACTAGTACTTGCTTGATTTTGAGTTGGAGAGCCACTAGCTTCTTCATGTGTAGGAATAGTCACTTGATCTTCATCTTCATCTTGCACTTACCATGGTCTAATGTCACCAATATCCATATCTTTCATTGCATTGATCAACTTATCACCTCTCACATCATCCAAGTTTTCTTGTTCATCTTGAGAACCTTGTGTTTCATCAAATTCCACATCATACACTTCTTCAAGAATTCCACTAGATAGGTTCCACACTCTATAAGCTTTGCTAGATGTAGAGTAACCAAGTAGGGAGCCTTCATCACATTTCTTCTCAAACTTGCTAAGCCTTGTGCCCTTCTTTAAGATATAGCATTTTCATCCAAACACTCTAAAGTAAGCAATGTTTGGCTTTCTTCCATTCAAGAGATCATATGGAGTCTTCTCAAGCATTCCATGACAATAGAGATGGTTGCTAGAGCAAGTCATGTTGATAGCTTCGGCCCAAAAAGAATGACTAACATTGTACTCACTCAAGATTGATCTTGCCATGTCAATCAAGGTTCTATTCTTCATTTCAACTATCCCATTGGATTGAGGAGTGTACTTTGGAGAGAATTGATGGTTGATTCCAAAGTCATCACAAAGTTCATCAACTCTTGTGTTCTTGAACTCACTCTCATTGTCACTTCTAACTCTCTTGATAGTTGTTTCAAACTCATTTTGGCACCTCTTGACAAATGACTTGAAGATATCAAAAGTGTCACTCTTGTCACTCAAGAAGAATACCCATGTGTATCTTGTGAAGTCATCTACTATCACAAATCCATACTTGTTTCCACCAATGCTTGCATAAGTAGTTGGTCCAAAGAGATCCATATGCAATAACTCAAAAGATTTGCTTGTACTCATGATGCTCTTCTTTGGATGAGTATTTCTAACTTGCTTGCCGGCTTGACATGAGCTACATAGCTTGTCCTTCTCAAATATGACATCCTTCAAGACTCTCCCTAGATCATGCTTGACTAGCTTGTTTAATTGCTTCATGCCAACATGTCCAAGCCTTCTATGCCATAGCCAACCCATGCTAGATTTGGTGATGAGACATGTTGAGAGTTGGGTCTCACTAGCATTGAAATCCATAAGATATAGGTTCCTATACCAAAAACCCTTGAATACCATGTTAGAGCCATCCACACTAATGATTTCCACATCCTCTACTCCAAAGATGCACTTGAAACTGAGATCACACAATTGGGCAACCGACAATAGATTGAACTCAAGCCTTTCTACTAGAAGCACATTGCTAATGCTAAGATCATTGGAGATAGCAATCTTTCCAAGCACTTTCACCTTGCCTTTGCCATTGTCACCTAATGTGATACTATCAAAGCCATGAGCACTATCTTGGTTGATTGAGTTGAACATCCTTCCATCACCGGTCATGTGTTGAGTGCACCCACTATCAAGCACCCAATGCCTCCCTCCGGCTTTGTAATTGACCTACAAGAGAGATCAATTCTTTTTAGGTACCCAAACTTGCTTGGGTCCTCCAAGGTTAGTTACCAAGGATTTTGGTACCCAAATGGACTTCTTAGTAGTCATCCATGGTGCACCAACAAACTTGGCATGAACACCATTAGTACCCTTGGAAAGAACATAGAATGAATCAACTCTCATGGAGGATACACTTCCTTGTGGCTTCTTGTTCTTGCATTGATGCTCATTGTGACCAACTTGCTTGCAACTCTTGCAATAGCTACCGGTGTTCTTCACAAAACGAGTTTTGTGAGGAGCAAAGGCGGCCTTGCCTATCTTGTGATCATCATCATCCTTGTCACTATTGTATGGACAATGAGCAATGAGATGATCAAAGCTTCCACACTTGAAGCACTTCCTTGGTTCATCATGATTCTTGAACGAAGTCTTCTTTCTTCTTGCACCATAGCCCTTCTTTTTCATGAATCTTCCAAATTTCCTCACAAAGAGAGCCATCTCCTCTTCATCAAGATCACTTCCACTTTGATCTTCACTTTCACTAGATTCTTTAATCTTGCTCTTGCCCTTGGATGATGAAGTGGCTTTGAATGCCAAGCTCTTCTTCTCATCTTTCTTGTCTTCCTTCTTCACATCTTCTTCCTTGTTGTCCCGGTAAGCATCTTTGGTCATCACATCTCCCAAGACTTGATTGGGTGTCACGGTGTTCAAACCACCTCTCACAATCAAGGTCACAAGAGTGTCAAACCGAGGAGGAAGACACCTCAAGAACTTGTGAGAGAAGTCCTTATCCTCAACCTTCTAACCAAGAGCCGTGAGATCATTGACTAGCACTTGGAGCCTATGAAACATCTCCGACACATTTTCATCATCCTTCATCTTGAAGCTTGCAAACTTCTCCTTGAGAATGTATGCCTTGGCACCCTTGATGGCTTGAGTGCCTTCAAATGATTCTTCAAGATTCTTCCAAGCCTCATGAGCACTCTCTAGATTCTTGATTTGCTCAAAGACCTTCTCATCAAGAGCCTCATGGATGGCACTAAGAGCAATATCATTGTGTTGAAGCTTCTCTTCTTCGGACGGGGTGGGAGCTTCCTCATTTGCATCCTCAAACTTCTTGTCCACCACAAGCCACACCTTCCGGCTAATTGACTTGATATGAGCGGTCATCTTGACTTTCCAATAGCCATAGTTTGAGCCATCAAACTTGGATGGTTTCTTCATGTTGTTGATATAAGCAATGATCACACCGTAGGTTGTTAAGCCTCAAATCAACGGTGTACTAGCTCTGATACCACTTGAAAGGTCCGATTGCAAGGCTAGAGGGGGGGTGAATTGACTAAATTCAAATCCGCCGTGTAGAGGTAGAGAGCCAATCAATGGATGAACACCGAGATAGCCAATCAATCACAATTGGGAGACAAGGTTGACACTTGATTTTTCTCCCGAGGTTCACTAGTTTGCCATCTATCTACGTCCTCGTTGTGTCGGCTCACTCACTTGGAGGTTCACGCGCTAATTGGCATCACACGCCAAACCCGTCACCGGGTGCCGCACAACCAACACAAGAGAGGGCACTCAACGACACGCGCAATCCACTAGAGTTACCTTTGCGATCTCCCGCGGGGAAGGCATAAGAACCCCTCACAATCACCACTTGTGGTCGACGAAGCACAATCACCAAGCTTCTCGAATCCACACCGCTTGCTCCAACCGTCTAGGTGATGGCAATCACCAAGAGTAACAAGAAACTAGAAGCGGTATCAACTCCCAAGTGCCACTAAGATGAATCACTTCATGCAATGCACTTGATGCACTCAAATCTCTCAAATGGATGATTAATCAAGTGTGAGATGAGTGGGAGTGTGTGTCACAAGGTCACAAGAGTATGCAATAGCCAAAGGTGCAAGAGAGTGAGCTTGGGTCGGCCAAACACCTTAAATAGCCCCACACAAGGAACTAGCCGTTATGACTTTTTTCGCAGCCTGAAAACTGACCGTCGGACAACTCTGCGCAATCGTCGAACCATAACACCTAGTCCGACGCTCTGGTCCGACGCCTCCGTTGATCGCCACGTGTCCTGCCAATTTGAATTCGACCGTTGGCGCGCAGGAACACGGCACCGTCGGACAACTTGCCATAGTCCGAAGGCTGGTCCGACACCTCGTCCGACGCCCTTCACTTGGCTTCAATGATCCATGCAGTACACTCCCTGCCTCCGGACCATGCCGTCTGGTCCGGAGCTTCCGTAGTGCCTTGAACAATTCACGTAGGGAGCATCCTTGCTTCGGACCTGACCGTCGGACTCAAGCATCGGACCATGCAGACTGGTCCAACGCCTATATTGTTCTTCAGCTGACCCTTGACTGAGCCACCGGACCACTTGCCTATGGTCCGACGCCTCAGTTGATCACTGGTCCGACGCTTCTTCTGATGCCAGCCAGTGCTAGGAGCGACCGTCGGACCACCTCCTATGGTCCGGAGCTCCCAGCACAACTGGTCCGACGCCTCTGACTTGGTCTGAATTCACTTTTCTTTGCTTCCCTTGATCTCATGTGCCGCCACCAAGTGTTTCAGTGACTTGTGCATGTGTGTTGGCATATTTTATCAAGTTTTACATGGGTTGCTCATTAGGATTAGATGCAATGCATGTAATGAACTCCTAATGGCACTTGATAGGTGTAACCACTAACTATTTTCCCCTCTTAATAGTATGGTTATCTATCCTAAATGTGATCACACCCACTAAGTGTCTTGATCACCAAAATGGAAAAGCCCTAGCTTATACCTTTGCCTTGAATAGCTTAAGGACTCCTCCTCTTCTCTTCTTCTCCAAGTGTGAGCTTCTAATAGCTTTCTCCTAGCTTCCATCCTTGCTCCATCACTTGTTCACCTTCACTTAGCCTTAGTGTACTAAACCTACTCAAACACTTAGAGATAGGTTAGTACTTAGGTTTCATCAATTACCCAAAACACTTAGAGATCTCTCAACCATGGGCTTGCTTAGAGCTAAGGATGTCAAGTGTGCACCACACCTAAGTCATGAAGCTCTCCTAAGTCATGCTACTAGTCTAGACCCCCCTTGATAGTATAGTCAAAGATCAAATAAAGCCCTATCTAATTCTAAGTGTCCTTCATCACCTTAGGGCACTTAGCCTATCACTCTAGGGTCTTCATTATGTCTCCTTGAAATCCAAAACAATATCCATCTTGGGGGCTAAGTGATAACCATTTGATTCCCATTCATGTTGATCACTATGGCTAAGCTATGCATAGCCTCTGCAAAACACACATTAGCCATAATAATCTCTTATTTGTCATTAATCATTGAAACCAATAGGGCCATGATTCTTCAATCTCCCCTTTTTGGTGATTGACGATAATAACTCCTCGAGTATGGGTATAAGAGTGTAAGGTTAGGGTTTCAAGTGACTTGGATGGGTTGAGCAAGGGTTAGTGAATAAGAATGAAGAAAACTTGCTCATCCAAGCCAAGCCACAAACATGGTACTCAAATGAATATGAATTAGAATTGGAGTACCTCATGATATTCTCACTTATAAAATGGAGTATGACGCGAAAGCTCAAATACCAAAAGCTCATAGAGACATATCATGAAAAGATGACAACTCACAAGATATATTAGTGAAGCACAAAAGTTTGTCACACAACCACATAGTATCTCACAGTCATCAAGCATCACATATAAACACAAGTGCATGAAAGGTAGACATGATGCATGAGAACGGAAACGAAAACACACAAAGAAAAACCAAAACCCTCCCCCTATCTCTGAAACTACACTACTCGACTACCCTCTCCCCCTTTGTCATCTAGCATCAAAAACTACACATCTGGAGCTGGGGGTGGAGCCGAGGAAGCTGCAGCCTTGCGGTCCAACATGATGAAGTCCTGGAGATCGGAATCATCTGACTCATCGCCCTGTGTATCTACCGGAGTAGGCTCAGCTGTGGTGACCTCTGGAGCTAGAGCAGTAGGAGAGGCGGTCTGTGTAGGCTGAGGGGAGATAGACTCGGTGGCAACGGACTCTCCCAACTCCCCCTGAGGCTCAGAAGGTGTAACATCCTGAGCTGAAGCCTCAGACGGTCCTACCTCCGAAGTAGCGGGCACAGAAGCCTGACGAGTGTAGACTCGAGGCGGGGGAGACGGGGTGACTGCAAGCTCTGCAAGGGTGATTGTTGCCTCAACCGCTGCTGGCTCACCCTCTGACTCAGCTAGAATCTTTGACTCCACTGCCTCTGCCGCAACGGATGTAGCATTTGTCTGAACGACAGCAAGAGGAGGGGTGGTCACGGTCTGAGCTGACTGGTCTGGTGCGATCTCTGACAAGGCAACTGAAGAAAGGTGAGTGCCCGTCGCCGGAGGATCACCCTCAGGTGGCTAAGTGTCTCGCTGAGTTGCTGCAATAGGGGAATCCTCACCAGTGATCTCTCGATAGGACGCTATGAGATCGCGAGAGGCCTCCGCAATGGTAGTTCCCCGGATAGGTGTGAATCCTGTCTGAAACTTGTCGGGAGAAGCTAACCATGATGACACCTGGGTCATCGGCGTTTGGTAGGCAGGAGAAGCCGGTGCCTGACTCTGAAGCCAACTAGGCTGTAATGCGGGAGTCGATACCACTACCACTGGTGCATGCTGCGTCTGAGAGGTAAACTGCTGTTGGGAGACTCCGGGCAACTGGAGCTGAGGAGTGGAAGATGGCCCGGAGCTCGAACTGAGTAGCCGCTCTAGAATCTGAGTCTATGTCTTCTGTATCTCGGCTTGCTCGATCTGATATGACAAGAACTGCCGCTAGAACTCGTCCTGCCTAGCCTGAGACTCTGCCTGGGCGGCCAGCTGCTGAGCTGCAAGTCTCCTGACCTCCTCTACTTGCCTACACTGCTCCTCAGCCTGACATAGGAGCTCCTTTGTCTGGCGCTGTTGGCTCTACTGCATCTGAGTGAGTAAGGCTAGTAAGGTAGCCTGTGTAGAATCTGCAGCAGGTGGAGGAGCGGAGCTGGAGCCACCAGCCTCATGATCATGGGATCAAGGCACGTACTCAGGAATCGACCTATAGTCATCATCCGAGCTGTCAGAAGGTAGATCATCCTGATAGGTGTCTTCATCTGTAGCATCGATCTGTGCATCTAGCTGTGCAAGCTCTGCCTCTGCAAGGCTCTGAACTGTGGCCTCTTGTTGCTCCTCTATCTCAGGTGGAACACCAGTCTGTCTAGTATGAGGGCCCTGAGGACGTCTGCCACGCCCTCTGCCACTGTGGGAGACCAACTGACTCATGTTGTACTCAGGGAAGACTGTGTCTGAGCGAGTGAGAGTGGTGATATATGATGCATAGCCACCACGAGAGACCAACAGAAAGGAAATCCAATGAGCATACGCAGCTGCCAGTGTTCTCTGAAGCCAAAAGAAATAATGTCTTCCATCTCACTGACAAGCAAGTCCCAAATATCAAACTTCTCCATCCGGACTATGTGAGCTAGGAGCCACATCTGCAGGCGAGTGATAGTCTCTCGGGCTCCAACTCTGGGGAGAATGGTACGTCGTAGTACCACGTTCAGGATCCGGGCAGTCGGTGTGAGGTCATGTACGCTGCGACTAGAACCCTCTCCGAACGGATCTCTGAAACAAGGACGAACAAAGTCCACTGATGGTACCTCTCCCTCGTGAGGACGTCGAGGAGCCTCCTGATCCCCGTAGCACAAACTGTGGATCCGCGTGGCTGACTCCTCAAGGTGAAAGATCTCTCTAAAGCGAGTGTCGTAGATCCTCACGTCCTTGCCTTTAAAGGCGAAGTGGATGAACTTGTGATCAGGAGAGACCCACAAAGAGGCATAGAACTACCTGACCCAATCCTCCTGATAGGTGCCAACTCTGCCAATTAGTCCTGTCAGCCCCTGAAGATACTCGAGATGCTGGGCTATCTCTGGACCACCAACCTCAATGATAGTCTGAAGCGGGCAGACACGGTGAGCTCGAAGAGGTGCTTGGGTCTCAACATACCCTCTCTAGAAGTCCTCGTGCACGGTGGTGTAGAAGTCAGGACCGGCACGAGGATCTCGCTGACCGGGAAACCACGTCTGAAAATCTGCTAACCTCATATCCTGGATTTGCTTCGCTGTCAACCCGTGGACCTGGTATCTCACTGGATCTGGTAAGCTAGATTGTGGTGGAGGTCTGTCATTGCATTGTGGACCATCAGGCCTAGGAGGAGGCTCTGACCCATGAGCATGTGTAACCCGTCTAGATATCAGCTCCTGGACTGACGAGTGTCCTGAAGGATCTGCCTACTCACTCTCCTTTGCCTCAGAAGCCTCTGGGGGCTCTATCTCTATCTCTGCCTCAGTGCGGGCGGGGGACTCACGGCGCACTCCACAGCGAGGTGTGGAACCAATCCTCAAGCCGGCGTGACATCCACTCTGCTCGGCAATCTCGGCTGCCTCTGCCGCTGCTATAGCTGCCACTAAATCTGGATCCATCAGTGGTCGCTTCCTCTTCTTTGAGACCATCTTCTGCTTGCCCTTTCCCTGGTCGGTGGGCTGACGTGGTGGAGGTGGAGGGTCACCACCACTACTAGGGACAGGACCTGCATTTTTCGTGCGTGCCATTGCCGGGCACGAGAAGAATCATTGTCAACTAAGAGATCACTGTCACTGAAGGAATACCCAAGAAAACACTGACACTGATCAAACAACTGCCCACTGTCATGGAATAAATACCCCAGAAGTCATTGATACTGACAATCCACTGACCAACTGAAAAGAGTGGCACGCCGGCCCTGGACTGTCCTTTCAAGGCTTTGCCTTGTTCCTTACTTGCGGGCTTTGCCCCGAGTTCACTGCCACTGCCTCTGTCTCACTACATGATAGATAGATAGGATATATAACCTTTAAGGATGTAACTAGAGATGAGAAAATTCTATGGTGAAGCATGAGATAGATAAGTAATAGATTGTCAGCTTTGCCATACCTCAAACACGGTGGAACAAAAGAATTAGGTAAGAGACCTCGATCAATTTCAAGTCACACTCCGCACTCCTAGAAAAAGGAATGGAATGAATTAGGTTTAGGTGAATTGAGGACAGAGCACAGGGATCACCACCAAGATTTAAGGGGTTTGCAAATGAAAGGACCAAGCAATCACCTTGGTGGATCAAAGGATGAACTAGAGGAGCCAAAAAGAGGAACTTGGGGAGGTCCCTCTGGTGGAATAGACACCACCGCAGAGAACCCAACCCTCTGTTCGGCCGAAACACCCGAAGCAGAGGAGGAGGGGGGAACATGGGACGGCGGCGCAGGCACAGGTCACACCGGCGGCGAGAGCGCTCCAGCGAGCAGCGGAGCGGTGCTTGGTCAGTGGAGAGCGTGAGGGCGAGAGCTAGGGCGCGGCGGCGCTGGGAAGGGCGAAAAACGATGGCGGCGGTGTATGGATTGGACTGAAGACGACTGAGGGAGAAGAGCAGTTTTCGAAATAATATGCGCTCTGCAAGTTTGCGATGGACGCTCCGTCGGGAACGACAGATGCTAGGTCACAGCGTCCGGCGCTTATGCAGTAAGGGTCCAGAGAGCTCCGATTGGCAACGGACGCGTCTGATGCCAATGCGACAGATGCTGTGGAGCGTCTATCGCTCGAACAAAGAGGTCCAGAGAGCTCCTAGATGTGCTAGACGCGTCTGACGCCTCTGCGACGGATGCTAGGGAGCGTCCGACGCCCCTTTACTGAGCGGTTTTACTCTGCGGACGATCGCGACAGATGCTGAGGCATGGAAGGCCGAGCGTCCGTCAGCAGCGTCCGACGCCTTTTTTCAATAGAATTTTTCAAATAGATTTTTGCGCCTTTCTCCCAACCAAGTCCCAATCCCAATAAGATCCAAACAACACCTGATTGGACTTGGTATGAGAACCATCTCTCAAACTCTCATTTTCAAGTTTTTTTGCCATAGGCTTAGACTTAGTTTTTAGTTCAAAATATTCGAATGGAACCTTGCAAGGAGACATCATAGGACCACAAGAGGGGTATAGAAATAACTTGGGCTTGGAATTCTCCCCCTAAGTGGACGAACCCAGCAGATGCTCAAACTTAACCGAAAAGAAATGACAAACAACACATGCATATGCAATGCATTGCGGAATTTGAATCCAAGTTGCTTGCAAGTTTGAACCGTGGTTAAGCTTTGTCACACGCTTTGAGGGCGGTTATCTTAACCGTGTTAGCCAAGCCTATGTGCATTACTAAATTAAACATGTTATATTACACATGAATGCAAGGTTGGTTCACACAAGATCATTTTTTAGTGAAGTTAGAGTGATCAAGCACATTTAACTCGCTTCGCAACCTACAAAAGGTTGACTCATTGAGTGGTTTTGTGAAGATATCCGCCAATTGCTCTTCGCTTCTAACTCCAACTAGTGTGATATCCTTCTTAGCCATATGATCTCTAAGAAAGTGATGGCGAATATCTATGTGCTTGGTGCGAGAGTGTTGAACCGGGTTGTTTGCAAGCTTAACGGCGCTTTCATTATCACATAAGAGTGGAACACTTTTTAGGGTAATGCCGTAATCAAGGAGTGTTTGGGTCATGTATAAGATTTGTGCACAACATGCTCCCGCGGCAATGTATTCCTCCTCGGCAGTAGACAATGCCACACTATTTTGCTTCTTAGAGGACCAAGAAACAAGTGATCTTCCTAGCATATGGCACCCTCCAGAGGTACTCTTCCTATCAACCTTACACCCGACATAATCCGAATCGGAATAGCCTACAAGTTGGAAAGGAGCTCCTTTGGGATACCAAAGGCCAATGCTAGGGGTATGCCTTATGTACCTAAGGATTCTTTTAACCACACATAAATGTGACTCCTTAGGGTTTGCTTGAAACCTAGCACACATACACACACTAAACATGATATCCAGCCTAGATGCGGTGAGGTAAAGTAAACTACCGATCATAGAACGATAGAGAGTTTGGTCAATCGGTTTACCTCCCTCATCAAGATCGAGATGTCCATTAGTAGGCATTGGTGTCTTGATTGTCTTGCAATCCTCCATCTTGAATTTCTTGAGCACATCATGAGTGTACTTCTCTTGAGATATGAAGGTGCCCTCCCTCAATTGCTTCACTTGGAAGCCAATGAAGAAGGTTAGCTCGCCAATCATCGACATCTCGAACTCTTTGGACATCAATGCACCAAATTCCTTGCAATGATCTTGGTTTTTTGAACCAAATATAATGTCATCGAGGTATACTTGGAAAACAAAGATCTCTCCATCTAGCACCTTGGTGAAGAGTGTGGTATCCACTTTCCCGATCTTGAAGCCCTTCTTGAGTAGGAAGTCCCTTAGCCTCTCATACCAAGCTCTTGGGGCTTGCTTCAATCCATAGAGTGCCTTGGACAACCTATACACATGATTAGGACAATTTGGGTCTTCAAACCCAGGAGGTTGAGAGACAAAGACAAGTTCATTAATGAAACCATTTAAGAAGGCACTCTTCACATCCATTTGAAATAGTTTCATTTTGTGATGTGAACCATATGCCAAAAGGATATGTATGGCTTCTAGTCTTGCAACCGGGGCAAAAGTCTCTCCAAAATCCAAGCCTTCAACTTAGGACAACCCCTTTGCCACCAATCTTGCCTTGTTCCTCACAACCATGCCTTGATCATCTTGCTTGTTCCGAAACACCCACTTGGTGCCAATGATTCTTGCTCCTTTGGGTTTCTCCACTAGTGTCCACACTTCGTTCTGGTTGAAGTTATTCAACTCTTCATGCATGGCATTCACCCAATCCGGATCCGCAAGTGCTTCCTCCACACTAGTAGGCTCAACAAAGGAAACAAAGGAGTGATGCTCAACATAAAAAGCAAGTCTAGATCGAGTTGTTACCCCCTTGATGGACTCCCTATGATGAGTTCTTGTGGATGAGCTTGAAGTATAGGTGTAGATCTTCTTGTAGTCTCTTGAGGAGGGGGATGTGGTGCTTCAACATTTTGAGTTTCCGCCTCGGCATGATCTTGAGGGATGAAGGTATCTTCTTGTGCTTCCCTCTCTTGTTCTTAATCAACTTGAGGCGTGCGGGGTGAAGATAGATCTTGATTGGCATCATCTTCAACATCTTCCACCTCTTGTGGGTTGATAGCACCAACGGGCATATTCTTCATAGCCTTCCTCAAGGGTTCATCATCTACATCATCAAGATTCTCAAGCGCTCCTTGGGAGCCATTAGTTTCATCAAACTCCAAGTCATACGATTCTTCAACTAAGCTGGTGGCTTTGTTAAATACACGGTATGCCTTGGATTTAAGCGAATACCCAACAAGGAAACCAATGTCACAACGCGTTTGAAACTTCCCCAAGTGTTGGCGCTTCTTGTAGATATAGACTTTGCATCCAAACACCCAGAAGAATGAAATATCCGGTTTCTTCCCATTCACAAGCTCATAGGGGGTCTTCTTGATAAGCCTTTGGACAAATAGCCGGTTGGCCACATAGCATGCAGTGTTGATTGCTTCGGCCCAAAACTTCTCGGGGGTGTTGTACTCATCAAGCATGGATCTCGCAAGTGTAATCAAAGTCCGGTTCTTACTCTCAACTACACCATTTTGTTGTGGAGTATATGTGGCGGACACCTAATGCTTGATGCCAACTTCATCACAATAGTCTTCAATTTTGGTGTTCACAAACTTGGTGCCATTGTCACTTCTTATCTTCTTGATCTTCACATCAAACTCATTTTGTGCTCTAGTTGCAAACTTCTTGAAAACTTCGGTTGTCTCTCCCTTGTCTTGAAGAAAGAACACCCAAGTGTACCTAGAGTAGTCATCAACTACCACCAAGCAAAAGAGATTGCCTCCAAGGCTAGCATAAGTGGTAGGTCCAAATAGATCCATGTGAAGTAGATCTAGGACTCTTGAGGTTGACATGCAGGCTTTGGTTGGATGAGTGTTTGCCACTTGCTTGCCGGCTTGACATGCACTACAAAGTTTGTCCTTCTCAAACACCACATCCTTAACCCCTCTAACCAATTCCTTCTTGACAAGCTTCTTCAAGGTTGACATGCCCACATGTGCTAATCTTCTATGTCATAGCCAACCCAAAGAACTCTTGGAGAATAGACATGTTTGCAAGCTAGCTTCATTTGAAGTGAAGTCCACTACATAGAGATTGTTGTGCCGAAACCCCTTGAATATCAATGATGAATCTTCAATCTTGGTCACAACTACCTCATTGGGAGTGAAGAGACATTGGAACTAGAGATCACAAAGTTGACCAACCGATAGCAAGTTGAAGCTCAAAGATTGCACTAACAAGACATTTGAGATTGATTGATCATTGGAGATTGCCACTTTTCCAAGCCCTTGAACTTTTCCGTTTGAATTGTCCCCAAATGTAATCTTGTCTTGATTTGCACAATCCTCATCAAGTGTGGTGAACATCTGGGGGTCACCGGTCTGCAACCACTATCAATTACCCAATGGCTACCACCAGTCTTGTAGTTCACCTACACACAAGCAACTTGGAGTTAAGCTTGTTGTTTGGGAACCCACACATTGCGAGGACCCATAGCCTTGTCAACTAACTCCTTAGCAACCCACAACACTTTAGGCTTGTTCTTCATGGGTGGACCAAGAAACACCACTAAAGGTCTACCCTTGGAATCCTTATTGATGACAAAGTGTGCATCATGAGCAAATGGCCTTGTGTGCTTGGGCAAGGTCTTGGGAGGTGGTGTCTTGCATTGGAACTCAAAGTGACCAACTTGTCCACATCCAAAGCACTTCTTGGGCTTGGGTTTTGGCTTCTCTTGATTGTAGCCATTGTATTTGTTCTTGTAGTAATTCTTTGCTTCAATCTTGACCTTGGCCTTCATCACTTGGTTCTCCTTGAACCCAATGCCCATCTTGTCATTCTTCATCACGGTGTTCATCAAGAGCTCACTTTGAAGATTGTGACCCTTGGTGAACTTTTCCAAGCCACTTGCTAGCTTGATCTTCTCATTCTTGAGCTTTGCATTTTCTTCTTTAAGTGTGTTGATCATGGTAGAGGCATCCTTGTCATCTTCCTTGGCCGACTTGATAGTGAAGGGCTTGTTTGCCTTGAGGTTGATTAGCTCTTCCTTGAGCTTTGAGTTCTCTTCCCTCATCTTCACATAGTCATCATACTTGTAGGCTTCAACTATCTTCTTGCCCTTGCACTTAGCTTTTTGCTCACTAGCAACGTCATCAAGCAAGTCCTCACAAGAAGTAGCACTATCACACGATGTGTAGAGGATGAGCCCGGTGATGAAGGAGGAGGTGGCGGTGGAGTAGAAGAACCAATCACCAATGCGGCCACCTTCTCATCTTCACTTTCATCATCGGAGGAATCACTTGAGTCCTCAATGTCGGTGAGCCAATCACCAACAATATAAGCCTTGCCATCCTTCTTCTTCTTGTGGAAGTCAAAGTTCTTCTTCTTCTTGTAAGGCTTATCTTGCTTCTTATCATCTTCACTTGATTCATCTTGTGCACCCTTCTTGTTCTTGTAGTTCTTGAACTTCTTGTTCTTGAACTTGTCTTTCTTCTCTTCGGTGCATGTATGAGCTAGATGACCAAGAATCCCACAATTGTAGCACTTCATTTGTGAGATGGGCTTCCTTGAAGAGCTTGTGAATAATTTCTTCTTCTTTGTGTCAAACTTGACTCCATTCTTGTTTAGCCTCTTCAACATCTTGGTGGTCTTCTTCACTATGAGAGCGATGTTGTCTTCATCATCTTCATCACTTGAGTTCTCAACCACCAATTGGATCTTGCACTTCTCTTTGGTGGAAGCTTTGAGGGCCAAGTCTTTCTTCTCCTCTTTCTCTTTATCTTTCTTCTTGGAGGAGAATGAAGAACCGCCATCACCGATCTTCATGTACATCTCATGAGCATTGATCTTGCCCAACACTTGTGTTGGTGTAGAAGCGGAGAGATCCCCTTGGTGAAGAACGGTGACGATGTGGCCATACTTGTCAATTGGCAACACACAAAGAATCTTGCGCACCACATCGACGGGTTGCATTTAGGTGAGCCCAAGTCCATTCAACTCCTCTACAAGAATATTAAGACGTGAGTACATCTCATTAGCAAGCATAGAAAAGGAGTTCAACTTAGCCATGACCAAATGGTAGCGTTCCTCACGCTCACATTTGATCCCTTCGTGTAGTGAACAAATGTTTGTCCAAACATCGTATGCGGTTTTGCAATTCCGCACACGGTTGAACACATCCTTGCCAATGCCACGGAAAAGAATGTTCTTTGCCTTGGCATTGTTCTTCTCAAAGAAGGGATCCTCGCGAACACGGTGCCACCTATGGTAGCGGCTTTGTGCACACCGATATCCACGGCCTCAAGGTAGGCCTCCATCCGCACTTTCCAATAAGGAAAATCATCCCCATCAAACATGGGTGGCGGTCCATCCCCATGGGACATCTTTCTCTAGGCGGTGAAGCTTAATTTAGAGCAACAAGGCTTTGATACCAATTGAAAGGATCAAGATGCCCAAGAGGGGGGTGAATTGGGCTTATTTCAAATTTCTAAAGCAAATATGAAATCCTATCAAGTGCCAATCACCCCGTGCCTAACGATTCGTGTGTCTTAGACTATGAAAGCGGTAGCAAGCCAAGAAAAGTAAAAACACCCTACACAATTCTAGTATGAATTGAAAGACAAGAGGGGAATGTAATGTGGTATGAAAGAGCTAGGGAAAGAGATTCTTGACACGGCGATGTTTTGCCGAGGTATCGAGGAGTCGACACTCCCCCCTAGTCCTCGTTGGAGCACCTCGCAAGGTATTGCTCCCCCTCAATCCCACGCAAGGGTGAGTGCTCTCTACGGGTTAGTTCTTCGCCACTCCGGCTAGGTGAACCGTCCACAACCGATCACAAGTCGATGAAGAAGGGCCGCCGAGAACCTTCCCGGCAATCACCTTCCTCCAAGCACCACCGGACCGTCTAGGTGATGTCGATCACCAAGAGTAACAAGCCTTGATCTTTACTTGACTCAATCAAGCCTCACAACTAGAGTGGATGCACACTTGCTCTCTTGGATGAACTAGAGGAGAGAAGGATGGATGGGTTCACGAATCACTCTCTCTCTCTCTCTAGGGCTCTTGCTCTCTTCTCCACCTTCTCAAAGCAACCAGCAACTCAAATGAGCAAAGACAAGGTGGGAAGCCAAGGGGTGAAGTATTTATACTGTCCCCCACACTCAGCCCTCGGGCTGAGAAAACAAGCAAGTTAAGTTGGCAACGGACGCTCCGTCGCTAGGTGACGGACGCTCCGTCGCTAGGCGACGGATGCTCCGTCGCTAGCCCCAACGGCTAGATCCTGTTCACGTCAGTAGGTGACGGACGCTGTGCCTCAGCATCCGGCGCCAACTGGCTGCTCTCAGGATTCTAGGAAAATATTCCCGGATGCTCGCTAGCGTCCGACGCCATTAGGACAGACGCGTTCGTCGCAAATCTGCCCTCTCTGGAACTCTCTGTTAGCGCGCCGGACGCTCAGGGTGCATACCCTAGCGTCCGACGCCAGCATCTGGGGCGACAGACAGCGTCTGTTGCCTCTGCACTCAGCGTCCGACGCCTAGAGAAGGGCTGTCTCAACTTAGTTTTTCGTCGGGATGAATACAGAAGTTGTTCTAGGCTATCTTACGGTCACCATGGGCTTTCTTAGAGCTAAGGATGTCAAGTGTGCACCACACCTAAGTCATGAAGCTCTCCTAAGTCAAGCTACTAGTCTAGACCCCCTTGATAGTACGGTCAAAGATCAAATAAAGCCCTATCTAATTCTAAGTGCCCTTCATCACCTTATGGCACTTAGCCTATCACTCTAGGGTCTTCATCATGTCTCCTTGAAATCCAAAATGATATCCATCTTGGGGGCTAAATGATAACCATTTGATGCCCATTCATGTTGATCACTATGGCTAAGCTACGCATAGCCTCTGCAAAACACACATTAGCCATAATAATCTCTTACTTGTCGTTAATCACCGAAACCAATAGGGCCATGATTCTTCACATGCACAGTCCTAAATTTGGGGAGTGGACTACAGAGGACTCAACAGGAATATCACACCTGCGATCTACCACATGGCCTGGAAAATAAGCGACATTCACATATAAACATTGTCTAAGCACCACGCTTACACATTGATTATCACCCACCCATTGATCGAATGAATGAGCGCCATACGAACATGAATAAAGACACTTATATAATTGATCTATGCTAGATATATAAACAAAGTAGATGATAAGTATTATAATTAAGAACGTATAAACAAGTAAGTATGAAGTCATATCTAGGCAATAAGATTCAAGTAGATCTATAATAAGAATTAGAATAAGAACTAGAAGAACAGAGATGAACAATGAAGGACAATGAAGAACTAGATGAATAATATTGTATTACAAGAGAGGATTACAAGGATTTACCGATTCTCCTCATGACTGATTCAAAATCCAAGCTATGCTTGCCGGCCCAGGCCTAGGCCGGCCAGCCTAGGGGTGGGGTCGGTCGGCCCCCCTATCGGGCTCTCACCCCCCACTGCCTTGTGGAGTCTTTTTAGGTTTTCTGGAGTCTTCCCACCTAGGTTTCCTAGTCCGATACGCTAGATCCCATTCGGTTGTAGTTGTATCTTGATTCCAACTGCTGATTTCCTGTTTTAATCCCTGTAGAGTCACAATTCACCAAAACTATGGAATATTGTCATTTTAAACCCTTTTCTATATTGGTGATTGCTTTTATACCCTTTTTATAGTTTTATTGACCTATATAATATAGTAGTTAATTACCGTCAACAAAGATTGTATTCCCTAAGTTTCCTATTGAGAAGATGGGGCCTACGTACTTCAATTTGTTGTTGAAGCAATGCCTTCCAAGTCAGCTGCAGCCAGAGGCTTTGGTGGAGAAATCGGGAGTACATCCAAAGGAAGTAGTGGCAATTCTATGAATGGAGGAAGTATTGGGGAAACAATGCAACAGCTAATTGGTGCAACACCCAATTAGTACCAATCAGCTTCAAAATTTGCTCCTTCGGTGACTAGACTCACGAGCAATGTTGGAGGAGAAATGCCACCAAGATTCAACAATCAATAATCGGGTGGTGACCCTATTACTATCATTAGGTCTCGAATTATGGACATTGGGGTATGGCCCCTCATCCTAGGTATCAAGGATCTACTGCCAATTCTAATGATGATTTGATACGCAAGATGGCTGACATGATGGAAATCAGTTTGGCATAAGAAAGAATGCCACTTATTCTTACAAGCATCCTTACCCACAGTGGTCCAACCGTGTTGACCCTCGTCCTTGCTGGAGAGTGCTAGACTTTTCCATGTTCACTAGACAAGATGATATTGGTACTGTGGAGCATATTAGTCGATATCTGGCATAGTTGGGGGATGCATCCGTGGAGGAGGCACATAAAGTTAGATTATTCTCCTTGTCATTATTAGGGCCAGCATTTACATGGTATACATCATTGCCTCCCAACTCTATCCCTGGGTGGAATGATCTAGAGAAGAAGTTTCATGCATATTTCTTCACTAGTACAGGAGAACAGAGGCTTACTGATTTAACAAGCATGAGGATGAAGAATAATGAGATAGTTTAGAGTTCCTTGCAAGATTCAGAAGTGTTAGGAGTATGTGCTTCACACTAAACCTGCCTGATAGCCAATTGACAAATTTGGATGTTCAAGAGATGTTGTCATAGTTAAGAGAAAAGCTTGAAGGACACCATTTTGAGAATCTTGGTGCTTTAGCATAGAGAGTATCTATACTGAGTAACCAGTGTCAGTATTAATGCAATAATACTCGATTCTAGAAGACTACCACTATGACAGTCTGTTATCCCTTGGATGAGGATACAGATGAAGAAGATGAGAATGTTGTGGAGTGGAGTTGGGGCCAAAAGTGAGTGGTCATAGGTCATCCTTGGGGTAGGTCTCAGGAAGTATATGATTTTGATATCTCCAAGGCTGATAAGATCTTTTATTACTTGTTAGAGAAAGGCCAGATTAAGTTGCTACCTGGTCAGAAGTTTCCTAGTGCAGAAGAGAGAAATGGTAAAAGATTCTGCAAATTCCATAACTCCTTCACACATGCTACTAGAGATTGCAGGGTTTTCAGACAATAGCTTCCAAAAGCTATAGAGGACAAGAAGCTAATATTTGAGAAAACCAACAAGATGAAGGTTGATTATGACCCTTTTGCCAATGCTAACATGGTCAGTATTGGGAAAGCCAAAGTTTTGACTTCAACTAGAGTTGAGTCAAGAACTGTTGATCTGAGTTCTCAGATGACAGCCGAGGGTATTCGGAAATCAAGCTGAGACAGAAAAAGCAGAAAAGTCGATATGATCAGGGGGAGTCATCTAAAGTAGCTGCTGCTCGCCCTCGGATCACATCCTGTATCCTTCTCAATAAATGTTAATGATAGAAGGAGAAGGATTATGCAAGGAGGCTCAGAGAAGAAGAAGAAGAAGAAGAAGAAGAAGAAGAAGAAGAAGAAGAATAAGAAGAAGAACATAGGTTTGAAGAGAGGAGGCATGAAGAAGAACAAGCTAAGATGCATTGGATTTGTCCTTTCTTTAGGCACTGCTGGAATGAAGGGTTAAGGTTGCCAACTAGAAACAACTGTCATGAATGCAATGAACAATACAGAGATTATAGGCGATCTCAAACCAACCGCCGATTTGTCCATGATAGAGTTGAATACAATAACATGGATTGGCGTATTTTTAATTGCAGTGTTTACTATCGTCTTGGTAAGAGGAGTCGCTGATATTGACTAGGTCCGATGTGAGGAAGAAGAGTATGTTTGGCAAGATGTCCAATGGTGCCCTAGAGGTCTTACTAAAAGTAAAAAGAGAAGGGTACAACGCTTGAGGCATACTAAGCTTGAACAAGAAAGGAAATATAAATCAACTCAAGTATGGCATGTCAAACAAACAACCGATTCTGACCTTTCATTTGGGACACTGTTTTCATATGACCCTACAATTACCTTTCCTCCTTGTAATGCTAGTAAATTTGTAAGTGTGAATTCTCCTATAATCTGTCTAACCTATCCATTTGGCCTGCTTATATGCAAAATGTAAGATTCCAAATTGTATCTAGATATGGAAGCATAAAAACTAAAACTTACATATTATATTAATTAGACTACGAGGTTGGTGTTGTAGGCGACCTAATAAACCATCAATATCAGGAGGAGACTATAAACTTCCATTGTTCTCATCATCTTCTACGTTTTCATGCTCCTCCGGAACAAGTTCTGCACCATGTCCATCAATGTTCAAATTGCTCAATCTTCAAGATCCTCTTGTCATGATTTACTCTGCTTATATATGTGAGATCAAGAAAATATAGGACGAGCATGTTAGTTCCCTTGTCATATTGTATTCTCAATTAACAGCTAAGAAATTTAGGAATTTCATTCTTCAAATTTCAGGGATGAAACAAATATGCCATATTGCAATTTTCATACACAAAAATACGCAAATGCATATCAGACTATGTACAATTCAATACAACATTTTAAAACAAGTCCATCCTTCTCGAAACAGTTAAGAAACCTAATTTCATCTTATAATGCACCTACAACATTTTATGGTTTATCCTTCTCAAAATAGTTTAGTATAAAAGTATAGATGCTTAGATAAAATCAACTAGTATGTAGCTGAAAATGCACACCCATTACATGGCAACACATTCACACAATATGGTACGGAATAGTTGCGTTCCATGAAGTGAATCATATATTTTACCACTACTATATATTCTAACCAAAGAACAAGAAAATATGATACTACAAATGGTGACCTCCTAATAAGAATGCAAGTTTGAGGATAGTGCATCAGTGCATCTATCTATTCTCAGCAATGTTCGAGCATAATCTATGCCACTGAAATGAAATATCATTTTTCTTGTGTTGTTTATCACTAAAATAATGAATGTGTGATCAGGTAGCTTTTCTCTAAACCGCTGCCTTGGGTTGACGTATAGCTGTAACTTGCAAGCACAATTCTCTAAAACATCTGCTTTAGACTGGAGCGACTAGTTGGTACAAAAAGAATATTTTATCCTCTTGCTATCAAACAATCAGTGTAAGACAATATTTAAACTGCAGGGAATTTCACCAAACTTAAACAATAGAGACAGAAATAATCACTTGTTAAAGTGCAATTACAATTTCAGTGTTTTGCAGCACATTGGTACACACTTGAGAAATGATAATAGATATGAGTATAGTTCATGGTCATAGGTTGGGTAATAGAGGGATTTCTAAAACAGTCGGCTAGCACTGCACACCATCACGTTGAAAAGAATTGAGTCAAACCGCAAATGGAAAGGAAATGGTAAGCATAAGGAGTCAAACAAAATTTGAAGCTTCAACATTTAAAAAAACTAACAATATTCAGTCCCCAAAAGGAATAACACTAAAATTAAATGATAAATTGGCAAATGCAAATTTTGCATTTATTCCACCATTGAAAATCCGTGTCTACTTAAGGGAAAAAACATAGATCCAATTTATGTAGCTAGTGATAGAAAAGATAGATTTGCAAGAAAATACACTCTTTCTTTTCTCATTTTGATTTATCTACCAATAGCGATGAAATAAGTACTACAGTTCTCACCCTTCTCACAGTAGCAAATTGTTCAGTTATTTTAACAAACACATATAGCAAGTACAATGTGGCTTACACTCCTCATGATAGTACTGTCCATTTTAGTGTATCGGCCAATGAAGCCTTCAGGGCATTTTAGTCCTCTAGCACAGCCTAGTTAAACACAGATATAATCATCTAAGCCTATGCACACCATCACGTTGAAAAGAGTTGAGGTTGATTGAACATTACAATTTAAAATGAAAACACTGCATAGGGTCAGAGTGGTATCCAGTGCTGGGCTACTGGCTAGGTTCCTGCTGCCAATGGGGGCGAGGCTAGAGGAATTTGTGTTGGGCAAGGACAGGTCTAGACCTGTGAAAAACTGGACTTGGAGCAGGGATTGGGGATTCTTGCAGCTAATGGGCCTGATTCTAGTTTTCTTCTAATTAGGTGAGCATGAGACAGGATGAGGAGCAACATCATTAGGCAAACGCTCAGGCTATTGCTTAGGCCTAGATGCAGCTATGGCAGGACCAGCTTCAGCTATAGTTTCTAGCATTTTAGCAGACTTCAATGCAGTTCATGGAGCATATTATGGCAGCCACTAGAGCCCAACCTTTCAGACCTCATCTTCCCTAGCAGCTAGGTTCTTCATAGACAATTCTACATCCGGTAGGGCAGTCTCAACTAGTGGCCCCGACTTTAGCTTTACAGTTCGACAAACTTCAGAGTCAGGGGCCGTCTACTCAGTTTGCTTCTCCCATGCAGCAGGTCTCGCAGTGGTTTGCTTCACCAGGGCCGTGTTTAGTTCCCAAATTCCACTATGTAAAAAGAAGATTCCCATCACATCAAAATGTTGGCACATACATGGAGTATTAAATGTAGATGAAATTAAAAATTAATTGCACAGTTTTGTTGTACGTTGCGAGACGAATCTTTTAAGCCTAGTTTGAGAATTTTTGGACAATATTTCATAATAAAAACAAAATGCTACAGTGTACTGGGCACTGTACCAAATCGGTACAGTGCCCAGAACCGCCGATTCGGCGAGGGAACTAAACACGGCCCAGGTCAGACTTCGATTCTCATAGGCTTTACTTCGACCTGGGAAACTTCCCTGTCAGAGACTACCAGAGATTTGTCAGCTTCCTACAGTGAACTTACCGGTCAGCCCACACCTACTTAGGACATGGGGACCAAGATGACAGAGCCACTCCCTCCGACTATGGGTACTCACCCATCCTAAGTGGTGTCGTCTGAGGTATCTCCTGAGAGCTCGACTCCAGCGGTGTCCACACCTCCTATTGTAGTCTAGACAAAGGCTATAGTCATTAGGGATGAAAACGGTCGAAGTCGGTCGAAAAACTCCTCAACCGTTTTCTACTTTTACATTTTGAATACGAAAACGAAAGCGAAAACGGTAAAGTCGAACACGAAAACGAACGCGAACTTACGAAATATTGTGAATTTCGAAAACGAACCAATTCGAGCGAAATTCTATCGAACACGGTCGGTATACGAAAATTCATTCGAAATACTGACCTACCATTCATAACAATTAACAAGTGCCATTGTGGTAAATTTTGAGTACAAGAGAGCATATTTATCAATTTTGTTTCTTTCGCAAGAGAAAAAATAAAGAAGAGAAAAACTAAGATGTCATGGATATCAGTGTTTCACATTTGTCTTTGCTTAGTTGCCTGAAAAGTAATGATTGGCAACCAAATTCGGTTTAAATCATATTTTGAATTCGAAATATTCCACATTAAAAGTAGAAAAGTAGAAAATGGTCGAACTTAGTTGAAAAACGGTTTTTCATTCGGGATTCGGGACATTTGAAATACGAAAACGAAAGCGGCTACGGTAAAGTCGAACAAGAAAATACGGATTCGATCGGATTAAATATAGAAAACGGTTCGGTTCGGTTCGGGATATTTCCGTTCCGTTTTCATCCTTAATGGTCATTACAGTAGAGGTTGCACCAGCTGGTGGCTTCTGAGCCATAGGGACAGATTGCAGAGTTAGAGGCATATGCTCGTTGAGCTAGTCATAGAGTCAAATGCATAGCTAGCAGTCCTAGCTATCGAGTTAGAGACAAATGAGCCGACCCAGACCGCTTCACAGTCACCGGCAGCTTCTGAGTATCTGGCAGTTGACAGTTCGAGCTCTGACCCCGACTACTCCTAGTTTGAGCTTGGCTCATGCGACTTGACTGCTCTAGCCCTAGGATTATAGTTTTATGGTGCTTGTCGCCAAAGGGGGAAAGGGTCGAGTATGTAGATTCATGGGGAGTTGTGAGAGGGTTGGATCTTTTGTTGTGTTATACTCATATCATGCATCATGCTTACTACTTTATTTCATTGTATTATATGTATGCTACTTGGTTGTGTGACATGTCTCTCTATGCTTTTCACTCATATATGTTGATGATATGTCACTTGGTTATGCTCATGTTATGCTTGTTATGCTTCCATGCTTAGCTCTGATATATCTTTTGAGCATAACTTGTTGTACTCATGCTTAATTCATATTCATATGAGTACTTGTTTTGATTTGGTTGATATAAGCATGTTCATTCATTCTTATTCACTAACCCATGTTTATATGAACCAAGTCATTAAAAATCTCACCAAACCATTCTTAACTCATACTTGAGATCATATTACGGTCAATCACCAAAAAGGGGATATTGAAAGCATCTAGGCCCCAAAAGTTTTGGTAATTAACGACAATGCAAGATTATTATGACTAACGTGTGTTTTGTAGAGGCAAATTGAGTTAGGTCATAAAATGGTGATTGAATGGTAACCAATGGATTTCATGCCCCTTAGCGATGGATATCGTTTTAGTTTTCAAAGGAAGGCAACAAGACTTAGAATGATTTAGGTCTAAGTGTCATTGAAGTTGGGAGACCCTTAGAGTAGATTAGGGTTTCTGTTTTTACCTTTGACCATACTATTAAGGGGGGTTTGAATGTGTAGCTGGACTTAGGTAAGTCTCATGTAGTAGGTGTGGTGCACACTTGTCTAACATAGCCCTAAGTGACCCTAGGTTGGCCCTAAGATCAGTTGGAACAACTTCCATTTTTGATGAAACTCGATTCAGAGTTGTTTTAGGGAATTAGAGAGCACTTGACGCTAGTGCAACTAGCACTGGACGTGTTCGGTGTATGCAAAGTGGCTAGGGTTTGCCAGCTGACTCCCCATGAGGCACCGGAACGTCCGGTGTACTCAGTGAGCGCTCGAGAGCGCACTGTACGTAAGCACCAGACGTTGGGTCCCCTTGAGGGTCGCATCTGGTGAGTAGCATCCAGTGGTGTTACAGTAAGGTTCTAGAGAGATATGAGAGCCACCGGACACGTCCGGTGCTCACTCAGTGAGTTTCTAGAGAGAGTAGAGAGGCACCGGAGCGTCTGGTGCCAACTGAATTCAAACAGTAACTAGCCATTGGGAAGGCACCGAAGCATCCGGTGCTCATTAAAACATAGAGTTTTATTCCCAATGGGTATGTTTGAGGTGGGGGTATTTATACCCCTTCCCTTGCTTCTCTCTCTTGCCTTTGCTCATTCCATCAGCCGAGATACACTTGGAGAGTGTGTGAGAGAGCAAGAGCCCTAGTGAGGAGTTGAGATTTTCTAATCCCTAGCTTAGATCCCTCATTAGTGTTTAGTGAGCAACAAGTGTGCATCCACTCACCTCATAAGACGTGTGAGTCAAGTGAGAGTTCTAGCTTGTTACTCTTAGTGATCTACAACACCTAGATGGTTTGGTGGCGATTGAGAGCTTGAAGATCATCTAGTGGCGATTGTGGATGACTCAAGCCATGTTGTAATCGGTTGTGGATGATCCACCGAGCCGGAGCGGCAAAGAATCAGCTTGTAGAGAGCACTTGGTCCTTGCGTGGATCAATGGGGAGCGATACCCTTTCACAGGTGCTCTAATGAGGACTAGGGGGAATGTCGACTCCTCGATACCTCGGCAAAACGTCAACGTGTCAAACTCCCTTCTCCTTTCTCCTCTCTCTTGCAATTACTTTCATGCACTATTTTAATTTCTTTGCTATTGTTTCATACATGAGTACATGATCATGCTTGACTAGAATTGCATAGGGTGTTTTTCTACTTATGTTCTTGCTTAGTTTCCTTTCTATAGCTTGTTACCACACTTGTAGACACTAGGGGGTAATTGACTTTTAGTGTAGGCTTGATTCTTACATAGAAATTTTAGAAAAACCCAATTCATACCCTCTCTTGGACATTTTGATCCTTTCACCCTATGAGGACACTCTATGTCATCGATCTCATCATTGATGGATGCAAAAAAAGAAATCAAGGTTTCGAGGTGATGTTCTGCATCCTATGTTGTCGTACATGGTGATGCAACTACTGATATTCTTTTAGTGATTTAGATACGGTTTGAACTGGTTCTAAAGTGTTGGATCTTACGGCATATTCAATGTTTTGGTGTTGGCCATTAGATTCGCGTAAGGACTACACTTTAACTCTAGTATTCGAGGGAAGCCATTGAAAAGAAGACAATAAAAGAATTTGAATAGAATATTATGTATTTTTTATTTTAGAATTTTTTTTCACGTATAGTAATTTGGAGATATATTGTGTCAAGATTTAATATAAGTTCTCCTCACTTCCAATGAAAATACACCTGCTATGAAAAAAGCTCGGCATCAACCATTTTATGGTCATAAACACGCTATTTGTAACATTAGAAAATACACCTGTTGTGAAAAAGCTGGACATCAACCATTTAATGGTCATAAACACACTGTTTGCAACCTTGTAGTGGTGGGTGGGGCATTTTACAAGCACAAAACCAGTTCGACGAAACACATGGTGCATTATTACATGAGCACTCGTGGGCATTTTTGTTTTGGAGTTGGCCTAGCCGACAGAAAAACCAGGCGGAGGGTCGCCTTCTGATTCGTCTGTCTCGCTAGGTGACCTGGCTTGGACGGTTCTTGAAGCCTGCTCTGTTGGCCGGCAGTCTCTATTATTCGCTGTAGCATTCACTACTAGAAGCGTTTTTCTACGGCGGGCAGCGGACAAATTTGCCTTGTCACCATAGAAGGTCACGTAAAGTGTTGCCTTCCCACAGTGAGCCACTTTATTTGCCTTGTCACCATAGAAGGTCACGGTAAAGTGTTGGCTTCCCACAGTGAGCCACTTTGCCCGGTGCGGTTAACCAATTTTCCACGGCGGACACGTTAGGACGCCCGCCGCGGTTAAATGTTAAAAAAACAAAAAAAAAAACAGAAACCCGCCGGTGAGCCCATTCTCGAGCCCACCGACGACCCACGCCGTGGCCCGCCGCGCCGCCAAGGCTCCATGCGAGCGGCACTGCCGCTTAGCGCTCCATAGCCCGCGCGACCCGCGCTGTGCCCCGCGACCCGCGCCGCCGAGGCTCCGCGCCGTAGCCCCGCACGCCGCCGCTCCGTGCTCCACGTGACGCCACTCCGTGCTCGCCATGGCCCCACGCGCCGCCGAGCCCCGCACGCCACCGAGCCCCCGCGCTGCCGAGGCTCCGCTCGCCGCCAAGGTTCCGCGTTGCTTGCGCGCGCGCCGCCGCTCCGCGCCCCGCGCACCGTAGCCCCGCGCCGCCGCCCCGTAGCCTAGCGCTGCTGCGCTGTAGCCGCCACCGTCTTTTTTTTCCGATCTCGGGACAGAGACTGGGGAGGGAGGCGGAGAGATAGAGAGAGTGGCAGAGAGAGAAGTGATGTTGAAACCTTAGAAGCTGGTATATATACTTCTATTGGGGACTGGGCCATATGGGCTTCGCTTGTGGGCTCGAGTTTCTCGCGGAGGGCTCTATAAGTTGACCGTCGTGGTAAATCGATTTACCGTGGCGGACACTTTAAGACGCCCGCCTCGGAAAATAGACAATTTTCCGTGGTGGTCGTTTTAAGACACCCGCCACGGTAAATCGATTTACCGATGTGGGCAAATTCGTCTGTCTCGGTAAATAAATAAAGTCTGCCTCAGTAAATCACGGGCATTTACCGTGACGGGTAAAATATGTGCCCGCTGCGGTCTGCGGAGACCAGTTTGATGACGCTGCGCAAATTCATTTTCGTAGTAGTGATTTTAGGCCCTATTTAGTAGGGATTCCTACTAGCTCTCACTTCTGTGATATATTTACTTTTCATACATTGTTTATAGAAATCGTTTTTATCACTTTTTCTTCTTTTCTTATAGAGCTCGTGGGAGTAGGAAAAAATTATTTTCTTATTTACCTATTTTTATTGGCTATGGGAGAGAAGGGTAAGAAGAAATAAAAATAGCTTCTATGAACAGTAAAGCTGTAGCTAGAAGTAACCCACCAAACCGGGCAACGTTACGGTGGTGGTGGGCCAAACAGTGGGTAAAACCCTACCCGATGTTTTTCTCTGTTGTCCAAAGTCCTCGGCTGTAGGCGAACGGGTCCAACGACTAGTATCAGACAATAGAAGTGGCTTAAATGGTAGGGCCGGATGCTGCAGATTTATGGGCAGACTGCTCTCCCCCATCAAGCTTCGTCTCTTTCAGTTGAATAAATAAATAATACAGTTGGTTCCCATTTTGTATTTTGTAAGGCTGAAGGGTTTAACCGTTCATGTCTGTTTAAGCTTCGTCTCTTTCAGTTGAATAAATAAATAATACAGTTGGTTTCCATTTTGTAAGGCTGAAGGGTTTAACCCTTTATGTCGGTTTAGTTACTTGTTAAAAATTTTACGTCCTATCATATCGAATGTTTACACTTACATATAGTATTGAATATAGATAAAAAATAACTAATTACACATTTTATATATAAATTGCGAGACGAATCTTTTAAGCTTAATTAGTCTATGATTAGATACTAATTGATACAGTAACACTATGCTATTGACGGATTAATTAAAGTTAATAAATTCGCGGTTTACATACGGATTTTGTAATTTGTTTTTTATTATACGAATTCTGTAATTTGCTTTTTATTAGTATCCGAATACTCGTGCAACATCCATGTAATATGATATCCAACAACTTTACATAGTGCATCTAAATAAGCCTGCCCTCAGATTAAAAAAGAGTGCACTTCTAGCTATAGTGCTGCTCGCCGTCTTGTAATGTGAATGATCTTAATTTCAAAATGCGATATTCATTAATATATCGACCAAAATGTTTATTATCAACCCAAATATAGTAATCAAAGAGGTTTATATATGTGTCATTTATCTTGAACACATAAACGGCAGTTCCTAGGCAGCAAGTGTAGCGAAAAAAATGAATGGGAACCCACCATTGCCAATCACATTTGCGGATGTCTCCCGAGAAAGAGAAACCACTCTAGTTCAATTCAATCATCGAACGCAGTACACGAACGGGTCCCGCCCGCGGCTTTGCCGCTAGCAGCACGGTGCAGCGCTAGCTAGTGGTAGTGGTAGGGCCGTATGCCGCTGTCTGCTGATGTAGGGGCGGCAGAGGCTGCTCCCCAATCGATCTCCACTCCATTCAATTGCTTCACCGGTGTCTGCTAGCTGCGTGATATCCTATAGCCTCACCACTCCCGCAGTCACCTACTGTACGCCGGCACATGCGTGCTCGCCAACGTGCCGTGTCGCGGCGTGGACGTGTAGGATGTGTCGATCGACTAGTAGCTGACGTGAAACGCCGAGGCATGGGATCATATGTGGCTACAACTTCGTACTTTATGTTTTATGAACTCCATCCATACTTAAAGAAAACTTATCGTTTTAAAAAACAACATAGTTTTTAAAATGTAACTTTAACAATTTAATTTTTAAACAATGTTTATTAAAATATAATATATGTAATTTTTATGAAAGTATTTTTTAAGACAAAGCTATTATATGATTTTCACATTTTCAACTTAACAACTTAAAAGTTATTTATGATTTATATTTCTAATGTTTAAATAATAAGTTTTTTTTAAGTATGAAAAGAGTATATGGGAGGGAGCAGGCAGCTATAGCAGGTGCTTTCGTAGGTACCAACCGCGCGCATAATAAACCTACTCCATACAACAGTGCTTACCTTGGGCACATGACCAAATTGCATCGGCGAAGGTCAAGTAGGTGCCGGTTTGACGAATCTCTCCCTCCATGATTATAGTATGTATATGCAACGAACTAAGAGCAACTCTAACAGTTTGATATTTTTGGTTGGCAAAACATGAAATTTGCTAACTCTAAAATAGGTATGCCAAAGCAAATAATATGCAATCTCCAACAATTCCCCATAATGACTTGACAAAAATGGAAATTATAGAGCAGTGGACCGACTTTTTTTTTCACGGCATTTTTTCGAGGCAATTTTTTTTCTCGCGCACACCAGCAGATCGCGGCCCATCTTGTCGTGGAAAAAGGCATACCACGCGCCGCCGCCCAGGTGTTTGCCGTCGCCAGCAAATCTTTGCCCGCCGTCTGCCCTCGTCGCCGTCCGGTGTCGCCGCCGATCCGTCGTCGCCCTATAGTTCGACGCCGTCTAGTGTATCCGCCGTTCCCCCATTCTGCCATTGTCGTAGGCCGATTGCGTGAAGCTGTCGTTCTCGCTGATCCAAGGTACGTGATGAACTGATCATCCTGTACAGTAGTTGGGGCCGGTTGTTTTCATGAATTTTGTGTTTCTCGCTGATCCAAGGTACGTGATGAACTAATCATCCGATCTTGTGCAGTAGTTGGGGCCGGTTGGGATCATGAATTTTTTGTTTCGAAATCAGTAGTACTGAGCTGCACATTTTGTATTCGTAGGGCCTTCCATATCATGAGTGAATTCAAATCACTGTTCCAACAAACAGTGGACGATGATTCATCTTCGGATGACGACGATTATGTGATGTTGGCGGCTGCTCAAATAATGCACACATATTGTTGTGGGGTCAAACGGAAACATGGTGGTTCCGTTCCTGGACATATTGTTATTTATCGAGATAGAGAAGGCGGTCATCAAAGGATGTTTCAAGATTACTTAGCAGATAATCCTACGTACGGTCTAGAAATATTCCGTCGAAGGTAATCTTGAATTAATTAGCCCCGTACTATACACTTTATTATTTCAATTGTTGAAAACATCTTTATTTTCTTCAGGTTCAGAATGAGTAAGGGTCTTTTTCTACGTATCATGAATGCTGTTGAACATCACGATCATTACTTTGTGCAAAAAAGGAATTGCGCCAATACTCTTGGATTAAGTTGCTTTCAAAAAGTCACTGTCGCGTTATGTATGCTCACATATGGGGTTCCGGCTGATTCTACAGATGAGTATGTTCGCATTGGTGAAAGTACTGTACTTGAGAGCCTTCGGAGGTTCATTTCTGCAGTGGTTGAGATATTTGAACCGGAATATCTGAGATAACCAAATGAGACTGACACAGCACGCTTACTGACACTTGGTGAGAAAAGAGGTTTCCCTGGAATGTTAGGGTCCATCGATTGTATGCATTGGACGTGGAAGAATTGTCCAGTTTCATTGCAGGGTCAGTTCAAGGGGCATGTCAACAGACCAACTGTCATTTTAGAAGCTGTTGCCTCGTATGATCTGTGGATATGGCATGCATTTTTTAAGATGCCTGGGTCTCATAATGATATTAATGTTCTTCACCGGTCTCCATTATTTGCAAACCTAGCAGAGGGAATAGCTCCAGAGGTGCAGTATACCGTCAATGGTCACGATTACACGATGGGTTATTATCTAGCTGATGGTATATACCCCTCATGAGCTACTTTAGTGAAGTCCATCTCTCTTCCTATGGGAACAAGAAAAAATATTTCACCAAAGCACAAGAAGCGGCAAGGAAGGATGTGGAACGAACATTTGGGGTTCTGCATGCGAGGTTTCCCATTATACGAGAGTCAGCTCGTTTTTTGGACACAGATATTCTTGGTCTCATCATGAAGGCATGTGTGATAATGCACAATATGATTGTTGAAGACGAAGGATTTGTCGACCCATATGAGAGATTCGATCAAGGTGGTCAAGATGTCGAACCTAATCATGGGAAGCCTAGTCGCACGCTCGCTGAATTTATTGAAGCGCATAAGAACATCCGAGACAAGGAAACACATTTTTAGTTGAAAGAAGACCTCATCGAGCACCTATGGAACCATCATCCCGATTTATATGCTACATAATACTTTCATTTCTATCTGTACTGAACCATATTTAGGCAAATAATTTATATTATGGTTGCTTCTAAACAATACGAATGATTTACTATTGTGCTTGGTTGTGTGCATGGAGCTAGAGCAATAAGACTGTTGCCTGCTTGCTTCTAATCACTGTTGCTTGCTGATGGACACAACAGCCGATGCACTTATTTTGTATGTATCATGTATGTATGTACAAAGCCATGTAAACACGCATGCAGAGCTAGAAACGTTGTGGTGTAGTAGAAGTAAACAGAGTACCAAATAGCTCTTCAAAATTCAAATAATAGTTGAGAGAGCGAGTTTACACAACTTGGTCCAACAAGCTGGACTTACACAGCCTGATCTTTTTGGGCAGGGATTCAGAACCAAGTCAAGAATATATTGATCGCTCCTCTAGACAAAACTAAGCTACTGGTGATTAATATGGATTGATAACAATGGAGGAGGAGCATACATAGCCCTTCTCAGACTTGGCAACAGTAATCAGCAATGCTAGCAAATCTACACATGGTGCAGTTTAGTTTAAAAGGCAAATATTATAACTCTCTGAACAAGCATGTTTCAGTTCAAAAACTGTTTGCCAACAGAAACAAGAAACAGTCCGATCATAGTAATAAGGACCAAAGTCTGTCACATAAACCAGGTGTACAAATAAAAATACAGTACCACAAGATTGATACTGGCCTCCAAATATTCAGAAAGCATATAATAAAAAGGTTCTCTGAATATTTCAACGAATCCAAATATTAAGCCATCATAGTACAACTGAAAATAATAAAAAGATCTCTGAATGACAATTCAAACGTTTACTGAATTCTAAAATTATTTGGTAATAAATTGCATGAACTAAAACCTAATTTGCCAAACGACGATCAATGATTTTTAAAAACCACCTTAAAAAATCCATGATATTTTTATTTTTTTTTGGGTCCTTTTTTTTCAGAACAAACTTTCTTTCCCCCAAGATTCTATGCTTTTTTTGTCCTTACTAGTCTCTTTTTTTAAAAAAAATTTTCTCCCAAATTAACCATTCTGCCCCTTTGGTTTTGCTACTTTCCCCAACGGTTTCTACTTCTTATTTTTTTTTTTTCTTTTCATTTTTTCAAATTTTTTGGGTCTTTTTTGCTAATTTCCTTCCGGCCCCCAACTTTGGCCCTATGTCATTTCTTTCCCCCTTTAAAACATTTCCATTATTTCTTTGGTCATCCAAAATAAATCTCCAACCCACAATTGGTCTGATCTCAATTTAAACCAATTTTCCCTTAACAATCTACAATAAATTTGAAACAATTTTTAAAAAAATTAACCCCTTTCACCTTTTTGCCTTTTTCCAAATTTTTAATTTATAAACCCCTCATCCGTTCCCCCTTCTCCTGCCCTTTCCATTTTTCCCCCTTTTTTCTCCCCTTTCGTACTCCCTTTGCGTCCCCATTTTTTATGCCCCTCCCTTTTTAAGGGCCGGCCTCCCCTCCCTCCTTTCCCATTTTGCCATCCCAACCCCCCCCGCGCGTCCCGCCTCCGGCCTGGCATGGCCAAGGCCCGGGTGGTTTTTGCCTTCCATTTCCGGCCTTTGGCCCCTTCCCCCTGGGCCCCCCACCGGGCACCCCTTCCGGCCCCGCTTGCCCTCCCCGGGGGAAAATTTTTCCCCCGCCAAGTTTGTGCGAAAGAGCGGAAAATCCTCCGGGGGTTTTCCCGACTCAACTCCGGGGGGCTCCCCCTTTTTTGCCAAAATTTTGGGGGGTGCCTTTTCTGGGAAAACCGCGGAAAATTGCCAGTTTTGGTCGGTTTGGGGTTTCAAACCAAATTTTTCCTTTTTTGGACCCTTTTTTTTTCCCAAAATTAAATTAAATTTTTCCAAACCTTTTTGTTTAATCTTCCCAAAAAAGGAAGGGCTTTTTTCGTTTTGGCCCCCAAACCCCCCTTTTTTTTATTTTTTTAATTCACTTCCCTTGTAAAAAATTATTCCCTTTCCCTTTTCTTCTTTTTTTTTTTTTTTTTTCCCAAAAGCGTTTAATTTTTTTGTTTTATCTTTTTAAATTTTTTTATTTTTTTTTAACCCCTTTTTTTTTTTTTTTTTCTTTTTTTTTTTTTTTTATTTTTATTTAGCTTTTTTTAAATTTTTTTATCCTGGGTTTCGTGGGGGTGGCGGGTTTTGTTTGGATGGTTGTTTGGGGAAATTAAACTTGTTTTTTTTTTAAAAATTTTTTTTAATTTTTTAGTTTTAATTTTCAAGTTTTTCCCTTTTTCCTTTAAACCCCTTTTTTTGGGGGGGCCTTTTTTCTTTTTTTTTTTTTTTTTGGTTTTTGTTGTTTTTTTTAGCTTTTGGGTTTCCGTGTTTTTTTTTGGTTTTTTGTTGTTGGGTTTTGGGGGGTTTTTTTCGTTCGGGCCCCTTTGGGTTTTTTTGTTTTTTTTGGGGGGGGGGTTGTTGTTGGGTTTGGCTCTTGGGGTTTTTTCTCTGTCCCCCGGGGGGCCCCCCAGTTTGTTTGTTCTGCCCTTTTTCCCTTTTTCTTTTTCTTCTCCTTTTTTTGTTTTTTTTGTGCCGTTTGGTTTGCCCTTTGGTCCCTTTCCTGTTCTTGGGTTTTTTTTTTTTTCCTCTTTTTTTTGTTCGCTTTGGCCAAATTTTCCTTGTTTCTGGCTCTTTTGTTTTTTTGGGTTTTTGGGTTTTTTTTTGGGCCCTTTTTATTTTTTTTTTTTTTGTTTTTTTTTTTTATTTTTTTTTGAAATTTTTGTTTTTTTTTTTTTTTCTTTTTTTATGTTTTTTTGGGTTTTTTTTTTTCCCCGTTTTCCTTTTTGGTTTTTGGGGGGGCCCGTTGTTTTTTCCCCGCGGTTTGTTTGTTTTTTTGGGTTGGTTTTTTAATCTTTTGCCTTTTTGGGTTTTTTTTTTTGGGTTGGCATTTCATTTTTTTTTTTTTTTTTCTTTTTATTATTATTACCCTTTTTAAACCCCTTTCCCTTTTCTTTTTTGTTTAATGGTTTTTGGGTTTTGGTTTTTTCCTGTTGGGAGGTTTGTCTTTTCCTTTTTTTGTTAATTTTTTGCTTATTTTTGCCTTTCTTTTTTATTTCCCATTTGGCCTTTAAATTTCCTTTTTTACTTTTAATCCCTTGGGTTTTTTTTTGTTATTTTTATTAACTCTTTCTCAATTAAGATTAATAAAATAAATTTTTCCTTTTTTTATTAGTGTTAACATCTTTAAAATTTTTTTTTTTTGCTTTAATTTTTCTTCCCCTTTGTGGGTTTTTTTTTTTTTAACTTCCCTTGTTAAAAGTTTTTTTCTCCTCCTCCCTTTAAGGGCTTTCTCCTTTCTTTTCCCCTTTTTTCTTTTATCTTCTTTGGATTCACTTCTTTCACCTTTTCCCCAATTTTTTCCCCCTTTTTTTTCCCGCACTTTTTAAAATTTACCTATTTTTAAAATTTTTTACCTATTTTTCTTTTGTATTATTCTTTACTCATTCCATTAACTTTTCAAATTCTTTTTAACGCCTTTTTTTTCCAAAAACAAAACTGCCCTTCTTGGGGGTTTTTTTGCTTAAAAATTTTTTTTTCTTTTTTTCCCACCCCCCCTTTGCGGGTTTTCCGGGTTTCCCCTTTTGTCTTCCGGTTTTTTATACATTAAGCTATCCTTTTTCCCTGGTTGTCCTGACTAAAGTTCTTTGTTTTTTTTTTTCCCGTTTTTCCTCCCTTTTTTTTTTTTTTTTTTTGGTTTTTTTTCCCCCTTATCTAAATTTTTTGTTTTTTTGTTGGTTGGACTGTAATTGGGGTCTTTTTTTGGGGGTTTGCTTCAAATTTTGGGGTGGTTGGCCCCCAAAAAGGTTTTCTAAATCCCTCTCGGGTTTTTTCGCCTTTTATTTTTTTAAAAAATTTTTTTTCGGGGGTTTTTTTTTCGGTTTCCCTGCCTTTTTTCTAATTTTTTTTTTGCTTTTTTTTTTTTTTCCCCTTTTTTTTGGTCCCCCCTTTTTAAAGGCCCCGGTTTTTTTTCCTTTTTTGGTTTTTAAATTTTTTTTCTTCCTCCCCCCTTTTTTTTTTTTCCCCTTGTTTTCCTTCCCCCTTTTTTCTACTTTTTTTTCCCCCCTTTTTTTTCCTTTTTTCCCCGGGGTTTTTCCCCCCCCCCCTTTTTTCTCCGGTCTCCCCCCACCCCCCCCCCCCTTTTTCTCCCCTCCAAAAATTTTTTTTTTTTCTCTTTTCCCTTCTTTTCCCTTTTTTTTTTTTCCCTTCATTCTCCTTTTTTTTTTTTACTTTTTTTTTTTCCCCTTTTCCCCTTTTTTTTCCCTCCTCTTTTCCCCCTTTTTTTTTTTTTTTTTTCTTTTTTTTTTCCTTCTCCTTTTTTTTTTTTTTTCCCTTTTTCCTTTTTTTCCTTTTCCCTCAACCCTTTTCTCTTCCCCCCAACCCCCTTTTTTTTTTTTTTTTTCATTTTTTTTTTCTTTCTCTTTTCTCTTCCTTTTCTTCCTCTTTTTTTTCTTTTTTCCCCCCCTTTTTTTTTTTTTCCGGTTTTTTTTTTTTTCCTTTTTCTTTTTTTTTCTTCCTTTCCCTTTTTTTCCCAAACCTTTTTTCTTTTTTTTTTTTTACCCTTTTTTAAGAAGGGAATTAAACCAAAAAAAAATAAGTAAAGCTAACACACTGCACAAGTGCTGGATCACTTAGTGTTAGCACATGAAAGCTTGGGAGAAAGTTTTAAGTCATTTGGACTGTGAAACAAGCTCCAGACGCAAGGGTTTGTAGGGTCCGGACCAATTCGTTTGGGTCCGGAGGCATACCCTAGTTAAGTATTCTGACGTGGCCTATCCGGACACATGGAGTTTAGTCCGGACACCTGGTCTGGACATAGTCTAGAGGGTTTGGCCCTCTCTGGATGCTCTCTATGTAGGCTCCGGATGCTAGACTATGGTCCAGACACCCTTGTTCGGACAACGTCCAAAGATTTTTTTCCTTCTCTATATAGTCTATGCATAGACTCCGGACGTAGTGCGTTTTGCTCCGGAGGTTGAACGATAGTAGCGTCCGGAGGTGTGTTTGAGCGTATGTTTCAGTTCGCGCCAATGGCTCTTTTCAAACTGGACAGAGGTCCAAATGCATAAGAATTGGTCCAAACATGTCGTGTTGGTAGCGTCTGAAGGTTGTTCTAGATGCAAAAATGGGAGGTAACAGCTAGCTCCTTTGTGGGGGGGGGCTATATAAGTGTTGTGGCCAGCTCTTGCAGCAATGCTTGCACAATCTATTCACTCACACACTTGTGCTAGCTTGAGCAAACCTCCACCACTCTTCTCTATGTTGGATTGATCATTTCATGAGAGATTGAGTGAACCAATTAAGTGCATATGCTACTCATATTGCATCATAGTGGCACTTGGTGATCGTCGTCATCATGAGATCTCTTGTTATTCTTGGAATTTGTCGACTCCTAGACGGCTTGGTGCGACAAGGATCATTGAGTGGAGGAAGGTGTTTGTCTCTAGCTGCGATCAATGGATTGTGAGGGGTTCTTGAACCTTTCCCATGGGAGATTCACGAAAGGCATCTGAATGGTCTAGATATGGCTAGAGGGGGATGAATAGCCTATTAAAAATTCTACAACAACACTACGCAAACTTGTTAGAATAAAACATGGCGTGAAGCAAGTTTGCACTAGCTCTAAGGGTCGGCAAGCCACCTAATTCAATTCTAGTTACTAGCAAGAGAAAAACTATATCACACAAACAAGCTAGCTAACTTAGAAAGCTTTAACAAGCTACACAAACTTAAAGAGCTAAGTTACTCTACTTTGCGGGAAAGTAAGAATGTAAATGCAAAGCTAGAGTAAGAGGGGTTATACCGCCACAGAGAGAATACCAATGGATAGCCAATCAATCACAATATGAATTCTTGGAGAAAGACAATGTGACATAAGATTTTTTACCGAGGTTCACTAGTTTGCCAACAAGCTAGTCCTCCTTGTAGCGATACACCTACTTGGAGGTTCACGCGCTAATTGGCATCACACGCCAAACCCGTCACCGGGTGCCATAAAACCAACACAAGACAGGGATCCACAAGCTACCAGCAATCCATTAGAGATACCTTTTGCGAACTCCCACGGGGAAGGTTCAAGAACCCCTCACAATCCACCAATCGGAGCCGGAGACAATCACCTTCCTCCGCGCAACGATCCTCATCGCACCAAGCCGTCTAGGAGGTGGAAACCTCCAAGAATAACAAGAGCTCCTGCGATGACGATGATTACCAAGTGTCACTAGTATGCAATCAATCAAGCAATGCACTTGGTTCACTCAATCTCTCATGAAATGATCAATTATATCAAGAGGATGAGTGGGTGGAGCAATCTCAAGCATGTACAAGTGTAGGAATGAAGTGAGAGTGCAAGAGAGACCCCCAAGGGCTAGCCATATCACCTTATATAGCCCACACTCACAAACTAGCCGTTTCCACCCAAAATAGGCTTCTCTACGTACCTCTAGACGCACTTTTCACACGGGGTCCGGACCATAGGCCGCGTCCGGACCCTTCACAAACCGAGAGCCAACGGCTCTGTTAGACATTCCGGACGTGACCTCCGGACGCGCGCGAAGCGTCGTCCGGACCATGCCATAGGCGTTCGGTCGAGCCCCCGTTCAAACGAGTTGATTCCCGCGCTTACCTCTACGCGCCACGCGTCTCCGGACGTCGACTGTAGATAGTGTCCGGACTAGCTGTTCCCAACGTCCGAAAATATCTCCAGAACCTCCCAAGAGCACCCGAGAGCTCCCTAACTTTGGACACAACGTCTGGAGCTCCACCTCCGAACCATCTCTCCCGTTCGGTCCTCGCACCAAAGAGAAATAGAGAGGGCAGATGCTCTGGACGCTTGTCCGGTGCTACCTTCCGGACCTCAACCAGCATCCGGACTCTCCTTCACAGCTGAGCCGACCTAGGGTATGCTTCCGGACGCACACGCGTTGGTCCGGACAGCCACTACCCTAGCGTCCGGACCTAGCGTCTGGACTGCTTTCCTTCTGCCAAACACTTCTCCAACTTCTTCCAAGTTTCCAAGGGCTAACACTAAGTGATCTCAACACTTGTGCACATGTGTTAGCTTTTAGTTCACATTCTCTTGGAATTAGTTGGTTGTTTCACTAGTTCAATTGATTTTAAATGCAATGTAAAGAACCTAGTGGCACATGATAACCGTAATCAAACACAAGAGCTCCTTCCTTGATAGTACGACTATCTATCCTAAATGTGATCACACCCTCTATGGTGTCTTGACCACAAATCTGAAAAGGATTCCTATTTCACCTTTGCCTTGAATTCCTTTTCCATTTCCTCCACCATGCTTGAGCTTATGCAATCTCCACCTTGATCCATTTGCTCCATCACATGGCATGTACCAACCTATCTCATATTTCACACTTAGAGATCCAACGTTAGTACTTAGGTAGGTTTCATCAATTACTCAAAACCAAACACATGGGGACTCTCAGCATCTCTAGTGGATTACACGTAGCTTGGAGTATCCCTATCTTGTGTTGATTCACGAAAGGCATCTCTAGTGGATCGGTGGTAGCTCGCAGGGGTGACTCTTATAGCCCTGTTGAATCTTCTATAGTCCACCTCCCATCTATAGACCAAGCAGGATCATTGGTTACTTAATAGTGTCGTACTCCATTTGTGGCCTACTAAAGTAATTGTCTCCAGTTGAACCTTAATAAATACATTAAGATAAAATAGAACATAAATTAGTGATCCCTCCTATATATATATATCTTTTAATTTCTTAGTCCTTGTGTGCTACTCAGGGGTTAAGCTATTAGACTCAAGTAAATCACAACCGTTCCTTTGGGTTCGATATTTAATGTAACACCCAATGTGTTAAGCTTGCATTGCATATCATTTCATGAGCATGAACACAAGCATCATTACATTCATGCATTTCCATGATCACATGAGATGATAACCCTAAGTGATCATCTTGTTTGCATATGTGTATGTGTTAAACCTACACCTAGCTTTGTATGAGTTATGCTTGTATAACCAAGTGCTTGATGTTTTGATCACTAATGACCATCTAGAAATTCTTAGGGATGAAAATTGAACCATGTTTATGTTCATGATCAAGTCCAAATAAGCTTCTAGGGTTAAGCTCTAATGGTTGTCCCTAGAAACCCTTTTGCTTAAGTTAACAAATTCACTTTGCAAATGACCTTGTATGAAAAAGTTGGTTTAAGCAAAGTTGTAGAGTTTTTAATTCTAAACAAACTTTTGTTAACTACCTTGAGGTGATTTGGATCCTAAAATACCCTAATTAGTCAATTAAGGCTGATTTGGGGGTGGTTTAGTTTCTGAAATTGCCTAAGTCCTAAAGTGGTTTGCAGTTTGAAAGTTACCCTGCTTGAATGCTTGTAGTTTGAAATATAGGCCGTTTCAGTTCAAACAAATTGCACCAAAGTTGGAGTTCAACTATAGCTCTACAAAAGTGTGCAATTAGTTGAAGCTAAGATGCAGAGGTTAGGGAGTTAATCGCTTTGCAAAACCGGTCGTCAGTCGGCCTGATCAGGTTTTCAAATGTAGAGCAGAGCGTCGTTCGGTCGGTGGCCGACCGCCGTAGGGTTTGGGCGTCGCGTGGGAGCCGTACGTCGGCGTTGGACCCGCGCCGTCCGTGCCTTGGACGCCTGCACACTCTACCTCGCGACCAGACGCTCACTCGCCCTAGCTCTCTCCCTCTCCTCTCTGCCTCGCGCAAGAAAGCGGAGCGCAGCGCCACCGCCGTAGCACCACCGTCGCCAAGCTCCACCGCGAATCACACCGCCGCATTGGCCGCCAAAACCCAGCCACAGCTTTGCCTTTCTCCGCTCTGTCGTTTGCACCACACAACTTCCACACTAACCGCTCAGGTGAGCCATACCGTGCAGAGCAGAGCCGCCATTGACGACCTAAGCTCCGCCGAGCTTTGCGCCGCCGTGGCCAGCCCAATCCAGAGCCCCTCCCTTTCTTCTATCCCTTGTACGTGGTAGACCAGAGGGTGTGGATGCTCGCCGAGGTGTTGGTTGAAGCAATTAGGGTTAGGGTTCGCCGAAACGGGAACTCCGCCGCGTGCGAGCGCATGGCACCCGCAACGCCAGCGAGGTTACGCTGGCCTCTGTAGTGTCGCTTGAGCTCGTCTCAGTTGCGTTAGGGTTAGCTGGTTAGGTCGTGGTTAGATAGCCAGAGTTGGTTGAAGCATCTGTGCCTTGCCACCGCCGGAACAGAAGTGTCGCGCCGCCGTGAACTCGCCACTGTGCCGCTGTGCATGTGGCTGAGCTCATCGGAGGGTTTGCACCGCCCCAATCCGGGCTAGATCGAACCTCTAGGGTTCAGTGTAGGTGTAGCCACCGCCAGTTTGGCCGGAGAAAGCTTGCGCCAGCCAGCGCAAGAATCGCAGCGCCGCCGTGCCGCCATGGACGTCGTCGAGCATGCTCCGGTGGACCTGGGGTACAACCAGTTACATGGATCGATGCGGGTTGCGAAGGAGAGCATGACCATGGGGTTGGTTCGGCCGGAAATCTCACCGCCGCCGAGGAACCGATGGTCGAGCACCTGGGATGCGTCGGTTCTGGTAGAGAGAGGGCTGACCAGTGGGTCCCATGTGTCATAGACTCAGTAGTGTTTCTCTATTTTTGTCTTTTTCAGTTTTGTTTGCTAACTTTGGAAATTCATAACTAATTACAGAAAAATACTAAAAATGTGAAACTAGTTCTGTTAGCTTTGTTATGTTTTTCTCTATGTATGAAAAATGTTAAGTAATCTGTTGTTACTGTTTTTCTATGTTGTTTTAAGTAAAATGAACAACAAGCTTTATGTGCTTAGTTTCACTTGTTTAATTCATATTTAGAGTTTGGTATGTGCTAAAATCAAGGTTCTTGTTATGTTAAGCTTGTCTCAGCATGCACTTCCCATGAAAAATGTTAAAGTACCAGTAACCTGTAATTTAGTTACATGTTATAGTTCTTTTGGTTATATGCTTGTTTATTTGAATGCAATCTTGTTTAAATTGCTAAGCTAAGTTAAATGTGTTTGCTATGCATGTTAATTTTTGAATATATGTTAATTGCTTAGTATAAGCTAAGAAAAATGTGAAATCTGTTTTTTCACAATTTTCAAATTATTAAGTAATATTTGTTTAACCTATGTTTGGTTTCCTCATCACCAGCAGAGACCTAATTTTAACCCTTTTTTATGTATGCTTTATGTTGATGTGTTGAATACCAAAGTTGTATATAATTATGTAACCTAGCTTGTCTAATTTTTTCATAATTTTTGGAATGCTATTTAATAGCTTTATATATGTTTTAAGTGCTATCTGAAATCTGTTAAAACAGCTTGAGAATGTTTCTTGTTAGATTTGTTTGAGCTACTTATGGTTAGTTTCAGCAGTAGATACAATAGAATTTGTTGTAGATAACATGTTAATCTACCTATTGTTAAATTTTCACAGCCATAACTTGTTTAGTTTAACCTGGGTATATTTTACAAGTTTAACTTCAAATCTGTGTTTTGCTGTTTCTTCAAAATAGTCTTGCTTGATGTGTCTGTTAGGCCTTTTTAATGATAGATTTAGCTGGGGAGTTTAGGGAATGTTTTGTAGATAATTTCATGAGCTTTCCATAATGTCTTAGTTTATAATTTTTGGTTGTGTGTAGCTCCAGCTACACAGTTTTCTTTCAGCTGCTGTTTTCAGTGTTTGTATGCCATGTTGGGTGTGTTACAAGTGATGTGTGTGCTTTGTGTAAGTTAAGCAAATGTCTTAAGCCATGAAAATTGTTTAATGCAGGTGTAAGAGAGCAAACCTCGGAAGAGAAGCTCTATTATAGGTTGCAAAAGAAGGGTAAGTGTTAATCTCTCTACAACCGAAGAGATTTGCACATATTCGGTCAATAAAATAAAATGTTGCATGAAACATTCATCATGAGCATTCATTCATGTGCATTAGATATGTCTCATTTCTAATATATGACTTGTCATATATCTTGTATCATCATACATGTATACATGCATCCAGGATCGCCGGAGGGAGTGACCTTGCTAGAGTTCGGGGAGATCGAAGGAGGAGTCCCACCGGAGTTGCAAGCTCCAGAAGCTCCAGAAGAAGGAGAACAGGGTGCTGACCTTCCTGAGTGCCCTAACCACCTTCATGAAAGGCAAGCCCTGGAGCATTATGCACCTCCCTTATTCTATTTAAAGTATTTTACTTACAACGCAACCACTTGTCTGTGCATTAAGTTCATAGGAGTTGAAATGAAACCCGTTGTTGCATTATATCTCCTTGTCCACTTAAAAGAACCTTGTAGGCCCAGGATCGAAACCTTGCTTAGCCATGCTTAGACCGGTAGCATGGGTGGTCTATCATCCCCCACAAAGATAGGTTGCTGGTCACGGTTGGCTATATTTGCTATCGTGGAAAATAGCCATGTGGAACTAATAAATCGAGACCGGGCGGACAAGGTGTTGCGAGCCACTTGACTTGGAGATCTTGTGAGTGGGTTCTCTCTGCCTGTGTCGCTAGGCACTGGATCGTGGTTGGACATCTGCCGAGATTGAACGCATGCCTCCTTCATAGCTAGTCGAATAACTCGTTTTGACCGCGAAGTCTAACTCTGTATGTTCGGGCCGGACTTCCCCCTACTTGGGTCATGAAGACCGCGAGCGGAATACTAGACCGTGGGCAAGCAACCTGATCGTCCTGGCCTAGCACCAAGGGCAGGCACTACTTGAGCTACCTGGCTATCGTGAGTCGCTACTCATGCCTGTACCCGGGAGACCCGCGGGTACCCGAACTATATTGAAGGTGACCCGCATAAGTGTGTCGGTAGGCATACATGGGTGTGATTGAGGAATAAACCTCCAGCTGGATAGGAATTCGATTCGAATCGCGGTCTCTCCCCGTCAGTGAGAAACTTGAAAGATCTTCCTCCCACTATAGAAACCTGAACTCTAATAAGTAACCAAAAGATGTTTATATGGTTTTGATGCCAAGCACAATATGGTTATTATTGTTTGATAACTCAGTGATTGCTCTAGTACAGGTGCTAATGAGATCTGTTAATGTTACTCAATCAACTGCCAAATGTTGTTTTTCTAATGTTGAGAATACATGAGTAATTAGGATGCTCTTTTATGCAAATTTATGCTATCTCATGAGATCCACTTGATAAAGCCTTGCATAATCCTTGAAGTGTCTATGGTTATATATCTATCTCTCTGTCGGGTAAGTCTAGCTGAGTACAATTGAGTACTCAGGGTTTCTTTACCCTTGTTGCAGATGGTATGGTGTATTCTGGCTATTGCCAGGCGTGCCTCTACCCTGCATGTGATGAAGAGTGAAGGCCATGGGTAATGGTGAATTCCAATGTCTCTCCTTGTTTCTTTTGTTGGGACTGTACTGAGCCGGCACTATATTTGTGTTAAACAGTTTGCAATGGGTTTTGTGAAACCTAAACTTCCGCTACTTTGATTTGAACTCGGTGTTGTAATAACACTTCTTTAAACTCTGTTGTAATATTATTTCGTTTCGAACTTACCACTGTGGATGTGCGGTTACTGAATCTAGTGTTCAATCTCGGGTTGTTACTCATTGTGGTTTGGGATCCTTCGAGATTTCAAGGACTACCAGGCTTATATGGGCTCTAGTGTGACAGTGTTGTCAGAAATGATGATCATTACACTAGTGCTCTTATATGTTGGGCGGTTCCGTGACATTTAAAACTGGGTTACTCTGGTGAAGTTCTACATCAATATCTTATCTGTGCACTTGTGGATAACCTGAGTGTGGATGAAATATACCAACAGGGACTAGCATTCAGTGCTCCATAGTGAGCACTTTCTCATCTCTATTCACTTCACCCTTTCTCATAAATGCTAAACACAAAGTGTAACACCACACCTTGTGCATGCGTGTTAGCATTTTCATAAGTTATTTTCAAGGGTGTTTAGTTATCACATTAGGTATAATGCATATGCATTGAGTTAGATCACAATCACTAAGATTCTCCCCTCTTATTAGTATGACTATCAATCCTAAGCAAACTTACACCCTCTATGTTGTCTTGAGTATCAAAACATAAAGATCCTATCAAGTTATACCTTTGCCTTGATTCCTTTTTGTTTCCTCTTTTCTTCTTCTCAAGTTGGAGCATTTGATCCATCAACTTGTGATCTTCATCATCCATCATCATGACCATTTGGGTCCATCACATGATGTAGAAACCTATCTCAAATCCATACCCAGAGACAATAGGTTAGTACTTTAAGGTTCCATCAATTACTTTAAACATAACTAGGGCTTTCAATAGGCTACAATAGCTATAACAATATAATTTATTTTGATCGCGTTCAACTAGGAAACATGCAAAAGTAGGGCGGTCATGGATCATTGCCACTTAACATGCAACATAGCTGAAGAAGTTTGGAGTAGTCTAGTCCAACATTATGCGTGATCGGTAGTGAAAATAGGTGCACATCCTTGTGCACCAGCAATAGCTAACACATCCACCCACCTTATCTATTTTCCTCATTTTAATTCATCATTAATTAATGCCAATGCAATTGGCAACATCATCTCCATAGTATCGACAAATGTGGAGATAGAACACGGGGCTCCGGTGTGCTAGGACCAGGCCCATGGCAGAGAAGGAGAAAGGGGGTTAGGCTTGGAATTGAAAGAGCCAAGTTATGTTTCCCATATGGTGTTGCTACATTTTTACAAAGAAAACTCCCTATCTCTATTTCAGCTATTACTGTAATATCAGTTGATTACATTCCACCTCTACTAAGTCATCTCTCATTAAAAAGCTCATTGTATTAGTACTATGCTAATGGATCATTATCATAATTTAGCCTACTTATAGATCCAAAGCATAACAAGTATGATTGTTTTTTTGGACATATCAGATATCACCAATAGGTGAAAGTCAACGACAACCATCCAATGAAGTTGTATATAGTGGATGGTGTAGGATGGTGTCAGTTAATTCCTAAAGATTGAGTGTCCGTCAAACAAGGTCTATGAAGTAGGTGTGGGCTAGGTGGTGGAGTGCCTCCTCTAGCGACTTAGAACATGTTTGGTTCAAGGAACCATATCACGTACAATGAGTTGATCCTGAAAAAAAAATCAATTTCAAGAGTTATCTTGTTCGAGACTAATAGACAGGATTGCTCGCGGCCCTAGTGCAACTAGCATCCCGCCGCCATAGCCGGCAGCGCTAGCGCCCTCTTCTACCCTGACCTCCTCCCTCCTCCTCCTCCTTTATTCCCCTTCCTCCATCCACTCCCCACTCCCCTCCTCGGTCGTGCTCGACCTAATGCATGGGCATGACATGGCTGCCGCCACCACCAGCGGTGGGCTCCTCTTCTGGCGTGCCCCTACTACCAAGAGTGAGGCTGCCACGCGTGAGTGCCGGATCTAAGGCCCTGCAACCACCTCCACCATATCAGCCCCCTACGATGCTACTAGAGGCTAGTGCTGCCCGACCGTCATGTAGATGAGCGCGGACATCACCTTGTGGCCAACAAATGCACGACGACCACTGAGCTAGCGGTCAACACCTTGGTTATTGGAGGGGAGGCTATGTCGCTATCGCCATAGCCTGTGGTGCCCTCTCCTTCTTCTATAGAGCCAACATCGCCACCCATGCCCTCTCCGCCGCTAGGGGAGGTCACCGTTGACATAGGATCCATCACGGACATCGTCTGGCTAGATGATGTCGGGCCCTTCACATTGCAGTCCCTGACGGCCATGGAGGCCCCTGCGGCGCCCTGTTCTCCGCTATAGCGGTAGCTAGCGCCAGTCACCACCATCGTGTCATAGTGTGTGGAAGCTGGAGCAGGGGCGGGCGCTGCCCTAGCCGCCTTCGACCTTGACGCCTTCCTCGGTCACGTGTCCACCCTACTCCGAGTCCATCATCACCCTATCCCCCAAAGCTGCCCCCTTTCATCCTAGGGGTGGCGCAGCGGGACGCTCCAGCACCATCATTGGGCGGACGACGATGACCTCCTCACGACTTTGATGTGGAAGCGATGAAAGCCACCTCCACAACCCCCTACTTGGACGCGGTTCAAAGGGTGCCGCAACCACCAAGGTCATCGATGTTGCCTGTGACGTCCCTGCCATGCACCCATCCTCTATCATTAGGCCATGGTGGTGTGGTAGCAGGTCACCAATGCGTTGGCCGAAGGTAGAAGAAATGTAGTCAGCCACGACCACATCTACTGTACCGTATGCCGGCTCGGGTAGTAGAGGGTCGCATCCCGGCACACCAACGACTCAGATGTCATAGACGAGTCTCCGCCCCCAATGCCGATGGGTTGCGAGAGATCCTCCTTCGGCAAGAGATCTGACCTACGGCCACCTCGGCTGAGCCATGAGGGCCAACACAAGTAGGCCAGCTAGCGAGTCGTTGACCATCGAGGCGCATCAATTGCCTCTCCACCGCGCATTAGGTGGCAACCTGCAAGCTGCCCTAATGATATCTGTGTTGCATGGGATTTCGACAGGTTGTGCGCGAATGCAAGCAACAAAGGCGCTTGGGCTCTTAGAGCTTGGGCAATGTGAGAGCCATGGGTCACTAGCCACAACACCCTCTTCGTGGCACCCGTAATGGTTGCTCCGTTGGGTCGATGTACCATGATTGCTCGTAATACTCTAGTGGGGTCAACTCAGGCAACGTTTTTCCTACCACCGACGGTCACCACCAAAGGTGAAGGCGGTGCCGAAGACGGATGTATCACATGTGGTCAGAAGGGGTTGCACTGACAACACTAGCCTCCACTACTGAAGCTTAGTGTAACAGAACGGCCCAATTTATATCAGATCAAGTATAGTTGTCCCCGCTAAACACGTTGATACACACATACAATCACCGATACAAACCCGGTAGTCCGCCGAGTCTCATGAAAGACCTCGGTATATCAACGTCACAACCAAGACCGCTAGATTAAGGAAATACAAATCACTAAACCCAGAGTTTGCAGCGGAATAAAATTACATTTGAGTTAACAAATAAAATAATACAAGTCTAAGTTCAAAAACCATTTAGTAAAACAACATAGCTTTGAACTGATTATAATAATATAAGTTGAAATACATTGCTAGCTTAAATAACAGCCTCCAACAACAACATAGAGACGAGAGGTAATATAGAATCACCGTGCCTACCGGTGGTTAGCCACACCTTCTGCAGAATGACTCCTTCACCTGCAAAGGGTGGGATAAACCCTGAGTACTTGAATGTACTCAGCTAGACTTAGCCTTCATAAACTAAAAATAAATGACACCAAGGATCATGCAAGGCTTTATAGTGGTGGACTAGCTCGACTCTTTTTGCAGAAAAGCATTAATGTAACTTATAAGTACTTTATTAGAACTCTGTCGTGTTTTAGTAATCATTACCTGATAACTAGATTAGCACCTGTACTAAGCAATACACTTGATTAACAAGCAATAATAACCAGTTTGCCATTCTGGTCCACCATATCATTTTCATCGTAACCGTTCAAGTATTTCATTTGTTCCCACGCTAGTGTAGCAATTGTCAAGTTCTCACTAACGGGGAGAGACCGCGATTCGAAACGAATTCCTATCCAGTTGGAGGGTTATTCCTAACTCAAACCTCGTAGCCCCTGAACCAAAGGGGCGCGACAGTCGCCTAACAAACCTTTCAAACCAAGATCACTCCACAACTAGCAACAAGCCCGAGGACCGCCCGGCACCCAGGGCGCTCCGGCTAGGGATCAGCTAGCTAGCCATTGGACTTACTCTCCGCGTCCTCATCACCCTGCACCAACAAGCAGTCAGGTTTGTCCTTGGTTCGGCCAGTAGGTAGGTTTCATGGCTTGAACGAGTTATCTTGCCAGCTAAGAGTGAGGCATGCGTTCAACATGACAAGAGGGACACCACCTGATTGCCCCGTTAGCGGGCACGTCCGCAAAATACCAGCCTAGGGTGCACAGCTCGCCTAGATGTTGCCAATATCAGGCGTCCGGACAATTTACCAACCTTCCCGGTTTCCTTTCCAGTTCATGATAGCATCCAACCCATCGGTGTGCCACGTAGGGCATTACGTGACAGGGGGTCACCGATGTTCCATATTAATTTAGCAGTGCTAAGCATATATCTTTTGTTATACTATCAAGTTAACAAGGATATATGGATAGCAATAGCAAGGAGGGTGATATGCAACAAGTAGGTTCACACAACTCCTATACTTAATGCAGCAATCATAATATAACATAGTAAATTGATATCATAAAATAAGGAAGTTAGGATGCTCCGGGGCTTGCCTGGGACCAACACTAGGTCAGTGTTCATTAGAGGTCACTCGCTTGGCGAGCACATTCGAAGATACTTCCATATTCGGAATTCGTCCATCAGCACCACCTTCGGGTTAGCTTCACGCATCACGTCCTTCACGTATGTACTTACCGTACCTAAATGAAATGTAGATGCGTGTGTATGAATGCAAAGCAATGGTACCTCAAGATACAATTACAAGCATTCCAAACAAGCATAGGTCATACACGACACACCTAAACACTTAGAGTCATTCAACAACTATAACACGAGCATAACATAAATAAAAGGAGAGAATCATATCAAGCATGACATAATATTAAATTCAGGTCAAACCATAGCAAGTATCCATCCATCAAGTTTACTTAATATATTATACTAGCAAGAACAAGTTAAAGTAATTAACTCATACATGCATGTTCGGGACAGCAACACCACAGTCACGGTTTAAGCCATAACTGGAGTTATACTAATCCAACCAACATGATTCTTATATATTTGGAAAGCTAATTAAGTTTTCTACAACTTTCTTATAATTATGTAAGGATGATTCAATAGTTAAACAACTCGAAATAAATGAGGAATACGTCTCTGTCCTAAAAGTGGACAGATTTGGCACCTCTTCTTTAAACAGTTATAACTCAAGATTTATACCTCCTAAAAATATGAATCATAACAATTTGGAAATCTTATGAAAAGCACTACAAGTGATTTTAATAACATCCAGACATGATTCATAAATTAACTTAGCTAAAAAGCACTTTGAATTAGATCTGTCCAGGGATTTGGGCCAATTGCAAACTCAACTTAGAAAATACATATCTCCTAAACTACTGGATATATGACCCTGAACATTGGAGACAAGCTAGATAATAATATTATCTACAACTTTGGTATTTATCATACCAACAGAAAATATTATTTAGAACATGATAATAATTATTTTCCAAAACCTATGCTTGCAGCCAAAACAGCAATATATCAAACTTATTATTTTTATATCTACCAAACCATTCAACAAAGAGTCATGAAATTTTAACCAACCATCTTCATCATATAAAGAATACACCACAATTATTTCATATTTTTTTGGAGCACTCCTTAACATCGATAATTATTTAATTCACACAATCAAGCTTCTAAAACCAGCTGCAAAGATCTATTTTTACAGCAATTAATTTAAACTAAAACATATCATACAATAGATCTATTGCGTAGATAATTTCATAACGATTCCAAAAAGTCCTAATTCACTATCATACGATTTTTCTTTGATTTTATACGGATTTTCAAAGTTGCTACGCAGAAAAAGAAAATAATTATGAGAATATTTTGCACCAGGCACCCTAGACTTTCTCAAAACTAATTAAGCCCATAAACATAAATACATGAGTCATGTAATATTTGCATAAAAAACCAACGAAAAGCTTCTGTGCACTAAATAGTCCTTCGTTTTGACGGGGGATTACAGAGACGACGACGGATGACGGTGGGAACCGGCCGGCGATGGGCGTTGTGGTTGCCGGTAGGGAGGGCTTCCTGGAGGCGAGCTCGGCAGAGGAGTGGGAAGGGAGGAGGCCGAGCAGGGAGGAAGAAGGGGCGCCACGAGGGAGAGACATGCGGGGTGCGGGAGAGTGCCGAGAGAGAAGAGAGAGCCGACCTTTTATTTCCTTCCCCTTTCTTCTCCACCAAATTTGTTAATTGACACTGTAGAATTGGGGGAAATCACGGAACTACCACTGTCGTCGTGTTTTTCCGCTTTTTAAACCGCTCGTCCTGTCGCAAATTTGAAGGCACTGTTGCGAAGGTCTCGACGAGTAGAACAACTTCCCTTTTACCACCACGGGCAGATTCAGATTAGTTTTTGAGATATTAATTCCGAAAGAAAACCTCGCAGAAACCGGGAACTGAATTTTCGAATTCCAACCGATCTTTGGACCTTGTTTTCTCTATTTTTGGAGTTGATTCGGGTCTCGATTATTGAACAAAGTATGTTTGTCTCGGTCCAATCTATAACTTTTTTTAATGCGCATCGACATGCGAGATCTCTAAATTGTCGGTCAACGCCGGTCAAATCGACGTTGAATAAGCTCGGTCTGGGTTCAGGATATTTTCCAGACCTTTTCTCCACTTCCGCTCAACACGAACCTTTCATGACTTTTGTTGTAGAGTTCATCCAAAGATTTTTGAGCAAGGTTGCAGAACTTGGTTGAACTCGTATAATTATATCCGCTTTATAAAGTAAGCCGGGCAAATATAAAAGTCATCATTCCATGCATCGTTTTGATTTCAAAGCTTACGAAACTTTTACCATGGTTCATACAGATGGAAATAGAGATGAGGCACATTGAATAAATACCTTATGATAAATTTTCGACATATGAACTAAAGTCTCTAATTATCGTTTGATCCGATAAAATTAGACTTAATCACTTCTTAGCCCGTGATTAACACCGGGTGTGTTACACTCAGTCTGAGCACGATGAGTCAACCTGTGCGATGGACTTTGTCCAACTTGACCCGTTGATGGCTTGATGCTGATGCTGTTCCTAGATGCCACGCTTGGTCGTGACATCACGGAGAACCTGATGTTGGAGGAGTTCGCAGCCTCGCTCACCAACCGTGGGATTGTCATGGAGCCTTCTCTTGTGCGTCAGTCATCACCGATGCTGCCCCACCAACAAGATGAGGCCCTAGCACAGATGACACTCCAGATGGAGAATGAGGATACGGCGTCAGTGCGAACACTATCTCCATGCCCCATTCGCTGAGCTATGACTCACCCCTTCCCAGTTCTTCGCTAGCGTATACCCACTCGACTAAGGACAACGATGACTCCATTAAATGCTGCCTCGATAGCTTCATCAACGAAGTGATGCGCAAGAGGGACTCTCCACTGATTCCTCAGCCTCCAAAGCAGCCGCTTGCTAAGCCAGTCCTCCAAAGCAGCCTCCTGTTAAGCCAATGATTCAATGGCGGAACAGACGGTTGACGGGTCAGCCCCTCTCTCATGTACTTGCTTCTAAGCTAGGTGAGGTGCTGATCATGTAGTGCATAAGCTTCACCAAGGGTCCATAAGCGCCATTTGTATCGGAGCTGTAGGGCTTCGACAATCTCTTCAGTGGCGACTCAACTGCATCTTAGGCCGAAGCACTTGAAAAGCCCTTCCCGACTGTTCGGTCTAGCCAGCCAGGAAGACGCAAGGCCACCTTCTAGGACGCATCATTGTGTTGGTATTGGTTGATTCTTTTTAATGTAATACTTGAATCTAGATGTTTCTTGCTAGGATTGTCTAGCTTTGACCGTATTAATTTGACCTCCAGTGACGTTAGGTGCTGTTTGGTTCGGCCTTCATGGCCCGGAACCTCTTAACAGCGGTAATAGGTCTCATTTCTTTTTGTTTGGTTGGTACTGCCAGTAACCGATCACGATGTAATCAGATGACGGTCTGTATAATTTCGTTACCCCTCCTCGGCTTGTGTTATCACTTCCCGTAGCCTCTCTCTGGTGAACCAAACAAATACCGTTTCCCTTCCCATGCAACAGGTACCACCGTAACTCGATTGCGTTTACGTCCCACCCTCTCGTAAGGAACCAAACAGCACCTAATACAAGCATGTTGTATACTTGTATGTTTGTCTAAATTTTTCTACTTAATACAATAATACATAAATTTTTTACGTATTCGAGAAAAAAAAGAGTTGATCCCTCATGGGGTAACCTTGGTTAGGATCGGACAGACGGGGAATGTGGTCGTCCGCTGATTTTTGAGGGGACACATGGTGACAGGAAATGACTTGCGTCCGTGAGAAATGGATCCGTCAGATGAGGCAAACTAAATGACACGGCTAGGTTCCGTTTTTGGATCAGATCATTCTGGATCATACGGCGACACAAACCAAACACGCTATTAGTGAGGCATATATGAGCTTCGCTTGCTGGTTGCATGATTTAATTTTCTCTGTTTGTTTGATTCTTAATTTGCTACTAGTATTTGATTTTCTTGAATAATTTGATTGCTTTGTGGGTCTCGTATTGACGATGCATATCGTCGATCCACTCTTCTATCAAATTTGGTTTTGATTTCATCTTTAACCTTGATCCTGAGCCATGACATTAGCAAGTCAAGGATAATAACGGATGAAGAAATGTTTGCTTTATAATATTACATGGATAAAGATAGATAAACTATGTAAACCTACCCTCAGCCTCAGCAATTCAGCAACATAGACTAGAAGTCGCAGTTCCTCATACCAGATCACTGGACTCCTCCCGCATCGCGCCAGAGAAGCCCAAGAGGCCATCCCGGACGCGGCCACGGCCCACGTCACGCGCGAGAGAAAACCCGCGAGGCCGGGCCTGGGCTGCAAATGCCGCCGCGCGTCAACGGCACGGCAGTCCCGGCGCGAGCCCGGGCGGATGGAACGGCCAGATAAGATTCCTTGGCCAGACGCCAGATCGGCAGAGCCGCCGCTGGCCGCGTCGCGGTTCCCGACGCCTCTGGTAGGCAGCCCCGCACCAGCCCCACCCGGTAACGTTCGTGCGGGCCGGGACCTCGGTCTTTTTCTTTCCCTCTTTTTTCCGGCGACTTTTCTCGAGTGACCGGTCTGCCGTGGACGTCTGGTGGGTGAGAGCCACCGTTCGACGTTGCCGTGTCACTTTCTCGGTTCCAGTCCAGTCCGCCCCGGGGCGGGTGGGTTGCAACGGCATCACCTGATAAAGTACAATATGAGGGCATGATTATTCATGACACTAAGAGGTCGAGCTGATAGGAACAGGAATAGGATTGTTCTTCAGTGCTAGCTACTGATATTAGAGAATGTGACCGTGTGCTCCAGCTGTAAAATTCGGCAGAATTTCGGTCAGGATATGTCCACGAGTTCGGCTTGGACCAAAGAAGAAACGGCTAATACTGGCGTACTGGATCGCCCACTCCGCCGCCCCCAGGGAAAATTGGCCGATCGTTTCTTCTCGCTGCCGTGCGACCTCGAGGCACTGAACCGGCTAACCCTAGCGACTACTCCTATGCCGCAGCGCCGTTCATACGCGGAGGTCCTCCGTAAGGCCATGGCGTCCGGTGAAGGAGGTAGCGCGGGGGGAAGAGGAAGTGGTGCAGGCCGCGCTGGTCGTGGGGGAGGTCGTGCCGGAGCTGTGGGAGGCGTCGTTCGGAGTGGATGGAAGGGGTTTGGCGATGGAGCTCGTGGTTTCCACGAGGACGGTGGCGCTGGTTTCGATGGTTCGCGGTTTAACCCGAACCTCGGCACCCACCCGCCGAGCTTCGGCACTGGATGGGAGTACGACCGCGGCAGCCGCGGACGTTTCGGCGACAGGGGATGGAACGCGGGTCCCCGGCAAAGACGGGACCAGTTTCGAGTCCGTGAACCGTACCGGGAGCCGCATCGGTCGCAGGCGTTCCGGGGAAATTTTTAGCGGCAGCAGCAGCAATGGGCGGCGCCGCAACAGCCAGCGGCGCAGCAACATCAACAGCAGGCGGCTGCACTGCAGCAACAGCCGCCATCGCAGGCTCACTGGTCTACGTCCCAGCATCAGCAGCAGCAGCCCTCGCAGGCGTACTGCCTACGTCGCAGCAGCAAGCGGCTCAATAGAACAGTGAGGCGAGGTCGGTGGTCCAAGCTGCCGCCGCAGTCCAGGCAGAGAAGGAGCAAGAACGTCAGGGAGACAAGAGTGCTCTAGTTCAAGGTACTAAACGAGGGCAGTGTTGCTGAGTGGCTCTTCTTCTGCAGGAAGACCTGAAGAGATGGAAATAGAAAATGCAGTGATCATCGCTCCAGATGAGGGGGCGACTCAGAAAAGTAACACCTCCAAAGTTTGCCGGAGGTGTGGGGTAAAAGGACATGTGGTGGCGGATTGCATAGCGGAGGTGTTTTGTGACATTTGCAGGAGCCATGACCATGTGTTATGTCGGTGTCGTTCGATTCTCAAGCAACCAAAGCCGGTGGCTCACATGGTTGGTCAGGAAGCTAATGCCCTTGTTGGGTATTTTATCCCTTTTGGGCCGATACAACCAACAAAGAAAGACTCTAGGAAGGCGCTGATCACTACTATTGGTAAGGACATTTATGTAGAACAAGTTGTTGCTTATCTAAAGGTTTTAGTTTCTGAGAATTTTGCATGGGATGTCAAAAAGCACAGCACCTCTGAGTTCAAAGTTGTGTTTCCTTCAAAAAATGAGCTGGTAAAAATGACAAGGTTTAATGTGGAGATGAAGGAAGGGGTCACTCTCAAAGTTGAAGAGTTGAAAGAAGAGGAGGAATATTTCGGGCATGCCTTACCAGTTGTATGGATACGGGTGCCGAACCTTCCAACAATTCTCAGGGAGTATGTGGTGTTGTGGGCATTGGGGACACTTTTTGGGGCGACCCAGGATGTTGACATGAAGACCACCAGGGCTAACACTTTTGAGAGGTTTACAATGGCGGTACTAGAACCAGATGCAATTCCGACCAAATTAGATGTTATCATTGGTAACAGGTACTTCCAACTCTTGTTTGAGACTGAGCCTTTTCTTCCTAATATTGGATTGCATAATGTTTGGAGCAATGGCTCTAGTGGGAATGATGGGAACGATAAAGGGGAAGCAAATGATAGTGAGATGGAGGGGGCTCAAACAAAGGACACTACCTCGGGCACCAGTGCTGCTGCTACTCTGGGCACTAGCAATGCGGGTGCTTTGACAGGTGGTGGTGATGGCAGTGGTGCAAAAGACTCTGAGATGGACCTTGATCTTGATGAGGACGACCTGTTGGGAGATGACCAAACTCTGAGTAAGGAGACACGTGAATTTGTGGGTGTCAGGAAAGGGAAAGCAGTTGAGGTTCGTTTGGCCACATCAGCAGTTTCAGGGTCGGCTCCAGGTATAGTGCAGCGGAGTGTCATGCAGCCATCGAGAGTAGCTATCGAGGGACTCCAGAGATTAACCTAGGCCCAGGGGATGACCAGCATTCTGAGGGCAACGGTGTGGCAGTGTTGGAGATGGATGGCGGTGTTGACGGCGGTTCTAGTCCTTTTTTGGGGTCTGTTTTGAGGATGGCGTTGCTATCTGATGGTGAGCTGGCTCCGGTGAGGTGCAGTAAGAGGAATGCAGATGGGGCTGATGTTCATGCTCTGGAGAAAGCAGAGAAAAGGGTGGCATTCAAGAACCTCGAAAACGTCGCAAGGTAACTCAAGTGCGGTTCATAATTCCTTTTGTTCGTTTTTGAATTCTTTTATTGAATCAAACCTAGGTTAGGTGGGTATTGATTTGGGTAGTGATCGGGCTGTTATTGACAAGTCAATTAATTCTCTGAAAGTTGTAGAACAACATAGATCAAAACCTACTAGTTTTTTTGTCTAGTAATGTGGAGGGTGAGTCTGAGGAGGAGGAGGGTGATCCAGATATCTCCCCATTGATCGACTCTGTGGCGATCTAACGGAGGAGGTAATGGATGACTTGAGTGCAGACCTTGGCGGAAGTCTTGTCGATGTGCCCGTTCAGTTTGCAAAGAGTAAAAAGAGTAAGAATTTTCCTCCTGTAAGTGTGAAGATTAAGAAAAAAAAAATTAGATGAAAGGGATCTTCTAGAACTGTAGAGGGTTAAGAGATTTAGCGAAACATTCTTTTATTCATGATCTGGCTGAAAGCGAACGACTTGATTTTATAGCACTGTCAGAGACCAATAGAAATAGTTTCTCGACTCTGTGTCTGGAGAATTTCTGTGCGGGCGCTGATTTTGTTTGGCATTGGCGAACCCCCCGGGGTATGTCCGGGGGTATGCTGATGGGAATAAATCAAGATAGCTTTACAGTGGAAAGCATTGTTGATGGGGATTTTCACATAAAGTTTGTTGTAAGAAACAAGGTAGATGGTTTTAGATGGGCCCTACTATCGGTCTATGGAGCGGCACAGGATGAACAAAAAGAAAATTTTTTATTAGAATTAGTACGGGCGTGTTCTGGCTGTGGAGACCTACCTTTCATTGTAGGAGGTGATTTTAATATAATTTGAAACCCATCTGACAAGTGGCCGCTTCTTTTTAATGCTATTATTGAGACTTTAAATTTAAGAGAACTGCAGATGACAGGTAGGAAATATACGTGGGCCAATTTTGCGGAAAGTCCGACCTATGAAAAAATAGATAGAATTTTAGTGACTGCGGAGTGGGAACTCAAGTTTCCATTGGCTAATGTCCAGGCTCTCGCGAGGGAGATTTCTGATCACTCTCCACTTTTATTAGAGGCAGGACAATCTTCTCACAGGGGCAATGCTAAAAAATTTAAATTTGAGTTAGCATGGCTGTCAAGAGAAGGTTTTTTTTACATGGTAAAAGAAGTGTGGGAATCTGAAAATAGGGGTAGCACACCATTGGGAAGGTGGCAGGCTAAAATTAGAAGGATCCGTCGTTTTCTAAGAGGCTGGGCTCGAAACTTGGTCTCCCAAGTTAGGACTCAGAAAACAGAATTATTCGCTAAACTGGATGAGTTGGACCGAAAAGCGGAAACTTTGTTGTTACCATCTCAGGAAGTAGAACTTCGTTTTCTACTTAAAGGGCGGTTAATGAAGTTACTAAGGGACGAGGAGACATATTGACTCCAACGCTACAAAGCAATGAACTTACTGCAAGGAGATAACAATACTAAGTATTTTCATTTGTTGGCTAATGGTAGACATAGAAAGACAAAGATTGTACAGTTAGAGCAGGACGAAGGGGTTATTGTGGGAGATGCAAATTTACAAGATTACATAACCAATTATTATAAGGGTCTGTTTGGGGCTCACCCTCAGAATTCTTTTTCCCTAGATGAGACTATGAGGGATGATATACCCAAGTATCAGAGGGAGAGAACGATGAGTTGATAGCACCATTTAGTGAGGATGAGGTTAAAGCGGCAATTTTTTATATGGAAAATAATAAGGCACCGGGTCCGGATGGATTTCCTGTGGACTTTTTTAAATTATTCTGGGAAATAATCAAGCAGGATCTGATGGGTCTTTTCCATGAATTCCATATGGGGAGGTTGCCCATACGTAGCCTGAATTTCGGCATAATTACTCTCCTACCCAAGGTTGCAGAGGTGACCCGCATTCAGCAGTACAGACCAATTTGTCTTCTAAATGTGTCGTTTAAAATTTTCACGAAGGTCTTAAATAATAGAATTCTAAAAGTTGCGGATAAGGTAGTTGGCTCGACTCAGACCGCTTTTATCCCTGGAAGACACATTATGGAAGGGTTGTTATACTCCATGAAACAATCCATGAGTTACATAGGAAGCGGAAAGATGGGGTAATTTTTAAAGTGGACTTTGAAAAGGCGTATGACAATCTTAGGTGGTCGTTTATTTTGCATGTCCTCAGGCTCAAAGGCTTCTCACCAACCTGGTGTGAGTGGATTTAAAAGGTTATGTCTAGAGGATGTGTAGCGATAAAGGTTAATGATGATATAGGCCATTATTTTCAAACAAGAAAAGGAGTGAGGCAAGGGGACCCACTGTCGCCTATCTTGTTTAATATAGTGGTGGATATCTTAGCGGTTATAATTTCTAGACCGAAGGATGTGGGACAAACTCAAGGAGTTATCCCACATTTGGTGGATGAGGGTTTGTCAGTGCTACAGTATGCAGATGACACTGTCATTTTTATGGATAATGATTTAGAGAGGGCAAAAAACATGAAGCTTTTGCTTTGTGCTTTTGAGCAGTTGTCGGGTCTCAAAATCAATTTTCATAAGAGTGAATTGTTTTGTTTTGGAGCAGCTGAGGCAAACCGATCACTGTATACTCATATTTTTGGTTGTAATGTAGGTTCCCTTCCCTTTAGATATTTAAGAAACCCTATGCATCATCGCAAGTTATTGAATAAATATTGGAGACACGTGGAGGAAAGATTTCAGAAAAGACTAAATGGATGGAGGAGCAAGATGCTCTCAGTAGGAGGCAGATTAGTCCTTATTAATTTAGTTCTAAGTAGTCTTCCTCTGTTCATGCTATCCTTTTTCGAGGTTCCTAGAGGGGTCTTGAGAAAAATGGATTACTTTAGGTCTCGCTTCTTTTGGCAATGCGATGAGCATAAGAAGAAATATAGGTTGACAAAGTGGAAAATTGTATGTACACCAAAGGATCAAGGTGGTTTAGGGGTTTTGAATTTAGGGGTGCATAACAAATGTCTTTTGAGCAAGTGGATCTTCAAGTTACTAAACAGAGATGGAATTTGGCAACAACTGCTTAAGAATAAGTATTTAAGAAACAAAACGATGACACAGGTTGAACATATGCCAGGGGACTCACAGTTCTGGACTGGCCTTATGAAGGTCAAGAGAGAGTTCCTATCTTTGGGTAGGTTTGACTTGGGGGATGGAGCCGAAGCACGTTTCTGGGAAGACTCGTGGGTGACACTGTAGCCTCTCAGGAATCTATTTCCATCTTTATATAATATTGTGAGGAAGAAGAGCGCTACTGTTAAGACAATACTGTCGACGACTCCGTTAAATGTTGCTTTCAGGAGATCTTTAATCGGGATTAATTTACACGTATGACATAATATTGTTGCCACGGTGGCAGATGTTAAACTGGCTAATCGTCCGGATCGATTTCTATGGGGGCAACGTCAGGACGGGTTGTTTTCGGTTCACTCTATGTATAGGGCGTGTCTAGACACAGTTGCGTTACCTCATAATTCTTTAATTTGGAAATTAAAACTTCCCTTAAAGATTAACGTTTTTCTGTGGTACCTGTACAAGGAAGTAATTTTAACCAAAGATAATTTAGCTAAAAGACAATGGCAAGGAGACAGAAAGTGTTGTTTCTGTTCGTCTAATGAATTTATTCATCACCTGTTCTTTGATTGTCATTATGCCAAATTTATATGGAGATTGATTCAATTTTGTTTTAATCTAAAAACCCCAACAAGTGTGCAGAACTTGTTCTCAGGTTGGGGGAGTGGGTTGAATAGAAATTTAAAGTTACAGATGCTTGTGGGAGCAAGTGTGATGTGTTGGGTGCTATGGTTATCTCGAAATACATTTGTGTTTGATAAGACCATAACACCATCTTATTTGCAGGTTATTTTCAAGGGGACGTATTGGATACGGCACTGGACGCTACTACAGAAAGAACAGGATCGCCGACCCATGCAGGATGAATATATGTTCCTTGAGTCAGTAGCGATGGAGTTGTTTGCTCAGCATAGCTGGAGTTTCAGGAATATACTTGAGTGATAGTCGACATTGTTTTATCAGAACTTTTCTAGCTTTGTTTCATAACTTTGTTTTTGTGATTTCTTGGACTTTGTGCCGTCGCTTTGTAATTTTGAACTGCCATATGCATTAGTCGATGCAGAGACTGGGATATTAATATATTCCCTTTTCTAAAATTTAGCTGTCCAAGAACCAAATCGAACTGGGGTGACAACAGCAATAGGGATGCCTGGCTATAATGTCACGCATTTTACAATTTGAGGAACCAAAAAATCTTAAACTTAATCAAATGTATATAAAAATACTAATTTTATAATACCAAATACGTCATATTTTCTTTAGTAAAATTATTGGATGTACCAATGTTGATACTATTTTTTAAAATCTGACCAATCTAAAATTAATTAACTCATCCAGATACGAGATGTGCATTTATTTAGAGATAAAAGGAGTAGTTGTGTTTACTAGGCAGTCCCAACCAGGGTTTTTGTTACCGAACGGTAACCGCGGTAACCGGTCGGTTACCGACAAACCGGCCGCGGGCGGTTCGGTTTCGGTACCGGTTTGAATTCAAATTTCAAATTTGATTTTTTTTAAAAAAAACAGAAAAAATTCCTAAAAATAGTTCACGATTTATAGAGTCCAATGGTGTAAAATTTTTTCAAATTGGAGTTCGTTTGCTATTTTTTTTGGACGTGTTTAAGTTTGAAAAAAAAGAAAAAAGAATAAAACCGGCCGGCCCGTTAAGGGCCCATGCGGCCCATTGCCTCCTAACGCCTCCTATAAGGGAGCTGTCAGGGGCGGGGGGGGGGGGGGTCCTGGCCGCTCCCCAAACCCTATCCGCCCCTGCCCCGCACCCACCCGACCACGCGCCGCCCGCGACCGCCACCGCCCCTCGGTAACCGCTCGGTCGGAGTCGGTTACCGAGTAGATTCGGTCGGTTACCGACCGCGCATCCAGGCCACTCCCCCCCGGCGGTTACCGACCGGACGGCGTCGGTTACCGACAGAGAGAGCGGTAACCGCTCGGGTTCGCTCGGTGAGTTTTTTCTTGTTTTTTCATTTCTTTGCATTTGTAGTTGCTTTAGTTGTAGGATTTAGTTCTAGGATGTAGGATTGATGGAGTATGGGATGCAGAAAATATTTATTGTAGGATTTAGGTAGGATTTGACTTAGGACGTATATAGGAGTTAGGTTTATTTGGTTTAGGATTTAGGATTTGCAGTTGGATTTGCTTTAGGATGTATGTAGGATTTAGGATTTAGGATTTTATTGATATAGGATTTAGGATTTAGGTAGGATTTAGGTGTATGTTAGGATTTAGGTTTATTTGCGGTATGATTTGATGCATGCGTTAGATTTGTTTGTGTTGTCCATTTGTGCAGGAAGATGTCGAGAGACCGCAGAGACGTGGTATGGGAGCATGGTGAGAATCTTGCTCCCGGTTGGAAATGCAACTACTGTCGTACACAAAAAGCCGGGGGTGGTGCTTCCCGATTGAAGCAGCATTTGGCTGCGCGCGGGACGGAGGTGATCCACTGCAGCAAGGTGCCCAGAGAGGTCCGGGAGTACTTTCAGCAGGAGATCGACAGAACTAGGCAGGCAACTAGTGACCGCTCTCGGCAGAGGGTTGCACGAGAGGCTGCAGCAGCGGAGGGCAACCACCCCCTTGACGATGACGAGTACGAGGCTCAGTTGCAGGCAGCCATGAATCAGTCCAGAGCAGAATATGAGTACCAGGAGGGGGTGCAGCGGAGAGGAGGTGCTTACGAGCGTGGAGGTGGCAGTGGTAGTGGTACTGCTTCGCAGGGGGCAATCCTTTGGAGAGGATGTTTCGGAGGTCTGGTTCACAGAGGCAGACCCCTTCGGTGGTGGAGGACTACAACTTGGCAGCCGGTACGAGGGGTGGACTCAAGCAGACAAGGATTGATACAGGGTCATGGACGCAGAGGGGAAGGAACGCGAAGGACGCAATTGGGAAAGCTTGGGGAAAGTTTTTCCATACTGCAGGAATCCCCGGGAGACAGGCGGACAATCCGTACTTTGTTAGTGCGGTCAGGGAGACGCAGAAGTAGGGTAAGTACATATACTTGGAGACTTCAATTCATTACGTATATTTCTCTATTCTCATGATTCGCTTACGATTGCAGGTGAAGGCATCACGTCACCCAGTGGAAAGGATATAGACGGGAAGTACCTCGATCATAACGAGAAGGACCTGCAGATCCGGTACGCAAAGTTTAAGGAGGAGTGGCCCTTGTTTGGGGTCACGTTGATGTGTGATTCGTGGACGGGCCCGACAAGAATAAATGTCATCAATTTTTTGATCTATTGCAATGGCGTCATGTGGTTCCACAAGTCAGTTGATGCGACGGGCAGGAGCCAAGATTCATCTTATTTGTTGGGGGTACGTCCAAAATATTATGCCAATTCACATGCATTATGTTTTCTCGGTTCCACTAAATGTTGTGCCTACTTGTGCAGCTGATTCGCAAGGTGGTTGAGGAGATAGGTGCTGAGCATGTCGTGCATATCGTCACGGACAACGGCGCCAACTTCAAGAGAGCATGCCAGAGATTGAACGAGGAGTACGAGCATATTGTTTGGACACCTTGCCTTGTACACACCATCAACTTGATGCTGAAGGACATTGGTCAAAGGCCAGAGCATGCAGGTATGATCTCCGTATGCAAGCGCATTTCAGCTTGGCTGCACAACCATGGCCAGTTGAATGCAATGATGAGGGAAGCCATTGGTGGTGAGTTAGTCAAATGGAATGCCACTAGGTTTGGGACCAACTACATGTTCATGGAGAGCTTCCATCGGAAGCGTGATCATTTTATGCAGTGGATGGGATCTTCCGAGTTCTTGCATAACAGGTGGGGAAAATCCAAGGAAGGTCATTATGCTCACGCAAGGTTGTCTAGTATACAGTAGTGGGAAACACTCAAATACATCATCGATTCAGTGGCACCAATTTACAGGTTCCTTCGGTTCGCTGATCAGGATAGGCGACCTAACCTGTGTGAGGTAGTGTACAACTTCCAAGAGTGCAAAAAGGAGATGGAGGCCTTCTTTGGAACAAATGTCTCAACATGGCATGAGTACAAGGCTATCATGGATGGCAGGATTGCGGACGTGTACTATGGCACGCATGTGGGCCCAGGTGCGATCAAAACCATTGTTAAAATCCATGTCTCTACATATTGAGTATTTACCATTTGCTAATTTGTCGTGCATCGTATGTTGCAACTGCTGTCCTCAACCCAAGGCTTGTATACCGTTACAATCTAACTCCGCAAATGTTTGCTGGCCTCAAGGAAGCATTTGGGAAAATGACGGATGTGCACTCCGCTGTCTTGGCATTACAGGAGGCAGAATCATTCCGCCTACACCTTGGGGAGTTTGGCACTGAGCTGGCCATTAAAATGGCCACGGACCCCAAGACAACCCCATGTAAGAGTACTTTTGAACTCATTTTTTTTGTCTTTTTGAGCGCATACCTAACATAATGGTGGATGCTGTTCGGCAGGAGCACTCCAAATCTGCAAAAACTTGCGTTGAGGCTTGTTGCACAGTGTGTATCCTCCAGTGGATGCGAGCGCAACTGGAGTACATTTGCCTTAGTGCACACGAAGGTTCGGAATCGCTTGTCCCACAAAAAACTGAACAAGCTAGTGTATGTGAACTACAACCTTCGCCTGCGACTCGCGGATGCCTCCGGACCACCTAGGCGTGAGGAAGAAGACTTCATTGACCAGTTCACGCAGATATCCTTTTACGAAAGGGATAATCCGGTTCGAGACTGGATGGAGTATGGCAGATCAAACCAGGCTCCAGTTCTCGACGAAGAGGATGAAGAAACGGACATCCCTCTTCCGTCCCATATCGTGAGGTACGTTGATGTACTTTGTTAGCCACTAATGAACCATACTTTTAATAATATGATTCATTCTTTGTGATGACAGAGACCAAGTGGACCCCGACGATCTTGGGCCCATCAGTGATTGGGCCCGTAGACATGTGGGTGACACGTATCTTAGCAAAAGAAAATATCAGATGGGACCTAGCTAGAAACAAAAGGGGAAGCGAGTACAACAACCTGTCACCAGCGATGATTCGACAGATGATGGCGAGGAGGGTGAGCAAAGTCCACGGTACCAGGAGTCCGATCACAGCAGCTCAGCAAATGACAGTGGAGACGGTCATAGTGGTGACGATGACCCTGGAGCTGCTGGTGGTAGTGCTGTTGGTGGTGGTGGTGGGGCTGGGGGTTATGCAGATGGTGCTGGTGGTAGTGGTGCTGGTGATGCTGGTGGACTTCGTTTCACAGGTATCGATTGTTACAGACATTTTTTTTAATGTCTATGACTATTCACTAGTACTAATTATGGTCGGCTGCAGGCGAGACGGACTTCACACATGTTACTCAGGACCGCGACCATGGGCAACCGGAATCACAGAGGAGAGCTTACGACCCGACGGACTGCTACGACACGCCACAGTACTATACATCGTACGGTGGTGGTTATACCTACCCCATTCCTGACATCAGCACGCAGCCGGCCACTAGATGGGTCTACGAATGGCAAGACCCGGATTTCTACAACATGTTTGTGCAGGAATGGGAGACCACAGCTCATTGGACGGGCCAATCGTGGATAGAGTACAAGGCCGGGCTACAGTCGCGCGGTATCGCTCTAATGTCCACCGCGGAGTATGAGGAGGGGTGCCGAAACGGGATCTTCTCTTATATTCAACGCCAGTGACCATAATGTTCGCATGTCTACGACACAAGGTATTTCCATGCACGATTTGTTGTTGTTGCAACGGTGAACTACGTTATTTCCGTCGTGAATTTGTGGCTAGTGCATCACTATGATATTATTGTGGGGTTGGCCATTTGTATCACACTATTTTCCATGAATTGTGTGTTCTATTTACATCATTATGCACAAAGGTCATGCAAAAAAAAATTGATTTTTTCAAGCAAAAAAAAAGCCACCCGTCGGTTTGGACCGGTTATCGTTCAAACTGGTCGGTAACCGGCCCTAACTGACCGGTTACCGGTCCCAAACCGAATGAACTGCGGGGTTTGAATTCAAAATCCAAACCGTTCGGTTTGGACCGGTAGCCGGTCAAACCGGTCGGTAACCGCCCGACCGCCGGCGAGTGGTTCCCGGCCGGCGAACGGTAACAAAAACCCTGGTCCCAACAGTCTATTAATGGTAGTTTCTATCTCTATTAACTATGCTGCCAGCTAAGAAAAATCTGTCGTGGCAGTCTACTTAATGAAGAAAGAGAAGAAGATTGTTGGAAACCGTTTCTTAATAGGGAAACGACGTCCACGGTAGAAACGAGGCCGGAAGAAATCATTGTTTTCCCGTTGGGAGGAAACGAGTAGTTTCTACTCTGTAGATGATTGGGGATCGCGACGGGACGTCAGGCTGTCTAGGTTCTCGTCGCCGCGAAGGCCAAGCTCGAAGCTTCTCGTGCTAGCTCATTCAAGCTGCCGCCCAGGCCATGCTTGCCTGTACTCGCATGCTAGCCGCTCATGCGCTCGCTGCCACCGCCATGCCGCGCGTGCTCGCCGGCTGCCAAGGCCCAGCTCGCCCACGTCGGCCGCCAAGGCCCAGCGCGCCCAGGCCGGCCGCCAAGGCCGCAGCGCGCTCGTCATGCCCGCTCGCGCAGTCGCGCAGGACGAGCTGCGTTCCGTGAGCTGCCGCCGCCGGCCAATCGCGCAGGCCGAGCTGCGCTCCGTGCTCGCAAGCCACCAAGGCCGTAGCACGCGCTCGTCACGCCTGCTCACGCCGCGCCATGCCACCTCGGCCGCCGCGCTCGCGCACTTGCGCCGCGCTCGCGCACTTGCGCCGGCTGCGCTACGCGCGCCGCCGCCGACCGCCAAAGCCGCAGCGCGCCGTCCGCCGCGCTCGCGCAGGCCACGCCGCCACCGGCCCAGCTCGCCCACGCGCCCGCGCTCGCCTGCAGGCCACCGCGCCCCGCTCGCCGCCACGCCTACTTACGCTCGTCCATGCTTGCTTGCTAGCCATGTCCGTGTAGAGAACGAACTGGGAGAGAGGAGAAAGGGATAAGGAAGAGAGAGAGTACCGGAGAGAGAAAATAAAAAAGCCTCACATTTATTACATGAAGAAACTCCTGTTGGGCTTCGCACATGAGTTTCTATATCATGAGTTTTGCTGATGTGGCTGTCTTGGACTTCGCACATGGTGTTTACCATAGTCCTACCCTAAGGTCATCCTCAATAGAGTTTTATAGTACAGTTTTCAATGCTCTTATGTGCTGGAAACAGTGCTAAAGAGTTTCATGGGGATGAAACTCTCTCCACTCTCATGAAACTCTATGAAACTCATATGGGGATGAAACTCTCTCTCTTTATAAATAGGGTGCCATGTCAGCCTATTTAATGTTCATGAAACTCTAAAACTCACATTAAGACTAGCCTAAGTGCACTTATCGATCATAAAAGTACTAACTCTCCTTGTGTCTATATAACACGCAACCGTGGACCTGAGAAGGTACCACGTTCCACCAATTCTCATATGGTAACTAGAGCATCTATCCTAGCGGAATCAAATGGCGCTTTCATCCTCCACCACTGCAGCCTTGGTTGCGTTCTCCCCCTGTTGACATTTCTTAACATCATCACTAAGTGGGGAATCCTAGTAACAACTAAAAAATGTAGGGTCACATCTATAACATCACTTAAGCTAGGTTGTCATCCCTAACATGAAACTAGAGATATGACAGTACTTAAACTCATGAAATTTACACCATATATATATATACACTTATTGTAGCACTTCACCCAAGAAACTTCCAGGTATCGTTATTTATAATTTTACCATTAGGAGCTTAGCAAGATTAATCAATGAAAAGAGTAATGACTAGATAGATTTATAAACATGCATATTTATGATAAAACTACTAACAACCTCACATGTCTTGGCAGGGGTAAGACAAATTATAAATGATATCTAGGAATTTTAAAGATAGAGACCGATCGGATCGAAGACCGACCTGTTGAAAGAAGCCATATGAACCGTAGAAATCTCTACTTCAGCTCCCGGCTTGCGAGCGTGTTTGACTGACCAATTTTCAGGCGAACACATTCTTAAATGGCTTCATAAATGAACTAGTCTATGTCAATTAACCTCTCGATTTTGAGGACCCTAGATATCCTAATCATGTTTATAGGTTGTCCAAGACACTCTATGAACTCAAGCATGCTCCTCCAGCTTGTTATGAGAGGCTTCAGGACTTCCTCTTGGAGAAGGCTTCATTATTTGGAAGGTTGACACAACACTATTCACCAAGAAGCTTCATGGGACATCTTCATTTGTCCAGTATATGTCGATGACATTATATTTGGCTTGACAAATGAAGAACATTGCAAAGAGTTTGGTGATTTAATGTTGAAGGAATTTTAGATGTCCATGATTAGCGAGCTCACCTTCTTCCTTGGATTTCAAGTGAAGCAATTGAGAGAAGGGACATTCATCTCTCAAGAGAAGTATACTCATGATGTGCTTAAGAAGTTCAAGATGGAGGATTGTAAGCCAATCAAGACCCCAATGCCTATTAATGGACATCTCGACCTAGATGAGGGAGGTAAACCAGTTGACCAAACCCTTTATCGCTCTATGATTGGTACCTTGCTTAACTTGATCGCATCTAAGCCCAATATCATGTTTAGTGTGCGCATGTGTGCTAGATTTCAAGCTAAACCTAAGGAATCACATTTAAGTTCCATAAAAAGAATCCTTAGATACATTAAGCACACCCCAAGCATTGGCCTTTAGTATCCCAAAGGAGCTACTTTCCAACTCGTGGGCTATTTCGCTTCAGATTATGCGGATTGTAAAGTTGATAGGAAGAGCACTTCCGGAGGGTGCCATTTGCTTGGAAGATCACTTGTGTCATGTTCATCGAAGAAGCAAAATAGTGTGGCTTTGTCCACCGCCAAGGCAGAATACATAGCCACTAGTGCTTGTTGTGCACAAATCTTATACATGAAGCAAACACTACTTGATATGGCATAAAATTAAAAAATGTTCCACTCTTATATGATAATGAAAGTGTCGTAAAGCTTGCAAACAACTCTATTCAATACTCACACACCAGCACATTGATATATGTCATCACTTTAGAGATCATGTTGCAAATAAGGAGATTTCACTAGAAGGTGTAAGGAGTGAGGACCAATTGGTGGATACTTTCACTAAACCGCTTGATGAATCAACCTTTTGTGGGTTGAGGAATGATCTTAATGTACTTGATCTAAGCAACTTCATTAAAAGATGATCTTGGATTGACCATTGCATTCATATGTAATATAACATGTTTAAATTTGAGTAATGCACATAGGTTTGTCTAACTCGATTAAGATAACCGCACTCAAAGCGAGTGAAAAAGCTTAATCAAGGTTTAAACATGAAAAACAACTAGATTCAAATTCCCGTATTGTGTTGCATATGCATGAGTGTTTCTTTGTTGTTCCTTTTTGGTTAAGTTTTGAGCATCCACTGAGTTCGACCACATTTAGGGGGAGCATTCCAAGCTCAAGTCATTCTATACCCCTAGTGTGGCCTCATGATGCTTCTCGCTCTTCCATTCGATCTATTTTCATAAAAATATACTAAGCCTATGGCAAATTATTTGAAAATTTTGAGGGTTGAGAGGTGGTTCTCATATCAAGGCCAATTGGTGTTTCATTGTGTCTTAGTTGAGTTGGTACTTGGTTGGGAGAAAGAGCCATGAAAATTTAGGACAATTTGAAGCATATTTGAGCTGTGGACTGAGCACTGAACTTTATTAGTCATATTGTATGGACCATATACCACCAGTACGGATACCCACCTCAGTAGCAGATGTGTCTGGACCCTACCACCGGACCATACTTCACTTGGTCCCGTTGGCGGGTCAACTGTGCGCAGTACAAGTCAAAGCCTTGGGACTCTTCTGCTATAGTCCGGAGTCCATCACCAGACCCGGTCCGAACATTTTGTCCGGCGTTTGGACCTCTCTGGATCGCATAGGACCAATTTCCTATAGTCCAGAGCCTCCAATCCATGGGTCCAGTGCCTATTTTCCGTGCGACATTACCCCTTCGTGCTTGCTCTGTTCTATCAGTTCTATTCACAGGTTGCCATACACCGCCGACATACCTTCGCACTCGCCCTTCCAACTCGCCGCTGGGCCTTCCTGTCGGTGAACCCACGACCTCCCCCGCACAGTCGCATCCACACGCACACCACTGCTCCACCGCCCTCACTGCTCACATGTGCGCATGTCATTGCTCCACCACCCCCACAGCTCCCTCCGCTAGGGTTTCACCTAAGCCCTAGGCCACTGCAGCACACCCCCTAGGATTTCCTTCCTAACCCTAGGTCCCTATCCCCCTCGCTCCACTTCATCCTCAACAACTTCTCATTTCGCCTCGATCGTTCTCAATTCGTTGTCGTCATCATTGGTACAAACTCGATTCGTCGTTCGTTTCGTGTTTCGCCGATTTGAATTACAATTCAAATTCAGTTCAAATCCTCTCCACAAAATATTATTGCTTTTACAATTGCTTTCCGCAGTTGGTGATATTCCTTGTGGTGTTTGGTTTGGGACTCGGTGTGCTTTGATTAGTCGCGCTCCTCACCTCAGGTAGCATTGCCACGAGTTTCAATTCCATTCTTATCCAATTGCTTGCTTCTATAGGATTTGAACTTTAGATTATATATGCTTATATATATCCATCTATTTATATCCATTGTTGGGTCAGACCTTCAGTGACAGTGCACTAGGGGCCAAGCCCACGAGTATGGATTGAGGATAAACCTCTTGAGTGCCAGTCCAATGGCTCAGGGAGCCCCTTTCGTGAGAGGAAGTAATTCTCAGTGATTGGCAACCATTCTCAGTGATTCTGTGGCAGTTGTTCTTGTTCAGTGTCAACTATGGTGAGAGTGAAGAATGTTAGTGAGCTTGGAGCTAGCGGTGACCCTCCCCCTCCTCATCCTCATCCTAAGGACAAGGGGAAGGCTCACGCCAAGCAAGTGATGAAGAAGAGGAAGCACATGGATGTAGCAGCGCAGTTGGCTTAGGCAGTCACAAATGCAGTAGAGCGTGCAGAGCAAGGTGATAGCCAGAACGGTATCCAGATCGGCTCCCCTCCATGCGTGTTTGAGACAGCGACAATGACAGAGCCGGTAGAGCCCACCGAGGAGCCTCAGGCTGTGCCCAAGGAGACCCCCGCACTGAGATGCTCCATCCGTGCTTACACTGTCATCCCCCCTCATCCCAAGGGCCCGAAATGTGGTGGACGCGTCCCTCGTGCTCCTCCCGCACCGGCCCCTGAGCCTCCCGTTCACCTTGACCTGAGGAACATCACAACAACACGTGTTCGGAAGCTTAGGCTTCTGGAGCTTGAGCAGTGGTTTCCACATGAGTATGATGCTCATGCCTCAGCTCTCTAGTTCACTCCTTTGCATGAGGATTTCTATATAGCAGCCTAGCTTTCAGGCATTCAGCTCAGGCCTCACAGACTGTGCCCACTTGAGAGGACAGTCGAGTCTAGTGGAGATGAGATCCGTCCCCTCTTGACCCACCTCCCAGGCCTCGCAGACCCTCTTAGTTGGTTCGGGAACTACGTCGAGAGGTGGGTTCGAGAGTTCTACGCCTACCTTTGGATTGAACTATATCATGAGTACATGCAATAGACCTTCAAAGGAGAGCCTTATAGGATGTTCACCTCCAGACTTAAAGAGAGACTTTAGTTGACAAAGTCAGACTACAGGTTCCACGAGGTGTGCTACAAATCTGTCGAGCTTCCACGTCGTGCTTATGGTGGTTCCACCCCCAGCTTAGAGCATGTGGCCATCCTCTATCAGCCACCCTTCAGAGACGGTGCTTGACGCACCCCAGTAGAGTTTCACCCCATCGTTCGCCTCTTGAATGATGTGCTTAGGCAGACCTTGTTGCCCCGCACGGGCTACAAGGAGGGGTTGATGAACCTCTAGCAATACCTTATGACTACTATAGTTACATAGACGCACTTTGACATTGCAGATTTCATTATCTGTGACATGGAGGACACTATTTTAGATGGGATACATGCTTGACACTAGTTGCCCTATGCTCATCGGGTTAGCCCACTACTCTCAGTTCAGCTCTACAGAGTACTGTCGGGCATAGTACACCAGCTAGAGACGTCCCCTATAGCTTTTCTAGAGTACAGGATGACTTCAGCAATTGATTAGAGTAGGGTGAAGGACCAAGAATGGCGACTAGAGGGGGGGGGGGTGAATGGGAGCCTCAAATTTCTCAGTGAAATATTCGGGCCACTCTTCCCAAAGCCACAACCCAGTTGATGGGTATTCAACGGCAGTGGAGAGAATCTCACTGGAAACCCCGAAAACCAAGTTCTCGACCCCTATGGAAAAGAGGCAAGAACCCAAAGCCAACAGGCAGAAACAACACCCAACGGACGCTAGACCACTGGGCAATGGACGCGCCGAAGCAGGTCGATGGACGCTCCGACACAGGACGACAGACGCTCCAACAACTAGTGTCCGTTGCAAAACTAGAACAGAACCCGAGAGCTCTCCTTAGTGACGGACGCGTCTGACGCCTGTCCGTCGGACACTAGGCAGCGTCTGATGCCTCGAGTACAAAGAGCATGTCACTGCTCAAAACCGACGGACACGTCCGACGAGAAGCCGACGGACGCTGGCCAGCGTTCGACGCAAAACTCGCGCGCGCACAGAACGGTGACGGACGCTGGGTGACTCTGGCCCTAGCGTCTGACGCAAAATTACGCAGCGTCCGATGCCCCCGATCGAAGCACAGTAAACGCGAAAATCGAATTCTCTTCACCGAATCTTCCCAAATCCCAACCAAATGTTCACCAACTGCAACAAAACTTTGTAGGCATGATCCTAGTGCAGGTAGGGAGCTATCCCGAAGAAATCATTGCTCAATTTGGCTTAGATCAAAAGGAGGAAGTGAAATTCGGGAAAAACTAAGACACAAAGAACTAGACAAAGAAATCGCCTGATCTACGTACTCGTGAGGTTTGAGGAGGAATCCTTCGGTGCAAAGATGCTCCTCACGATTACGTACAACTTGGTTCAAACGGATTTGCGAAAGCTACTCCCAAACAAAAAAATCTCAACTTGGGATCAAAGAGGAGCAAAAACAAAATGCGAAGAACTCAAGCAAATGAGGGACACGATCACGAATCCAAAGCCACCATGGCTTCGGAGGGTAAGGCCTCCGATTCCCAACAAAAGATTCACAAGTTCTTACAAAGATTGGTTGCTAATCAATCTAGGGACCTCATGAACTAGAGAGAGACTAGAGAGAGAGTAGGGAGGGTGAAAATGAGAGAGCTAGAAGAGGTGGAATTAGGGATACCCCTTTATACCCTACTTAACGACGCTTTGGGCATTTCCCAAATCGCCCCCTAGATACATGACCGAATTACCTAGTCCTGAGACACTGTAATCCAAGTTGGAGATATTTTCCTCGAATCTTGATCAGATGGCCCCGCTTCCTGCCCGGAGTTGCCGTCGCCTCGATGCAACCTCCAGGATTCCGCCACGTGCCATCCCCGCTTTCTCGGAAGCTCCACCTGGGTTTTGAGGCCCAAACCCGCAAAACCCGCCACCGATAGCTTTCGGCTCAACTACTGAACCCCGAGTTTTGAGGCCCAAACTCAGAAACCATCCACCGGTGGTTTTGCGGCCTAAACCATTAAACCGCATGACTTGAGCCACCTTGTCCTCGCTCGGTCGGACTCCGAGTCCCATAAGCCTCCCGCTCAACCCGCTCGTCCGCCGTCTTGACTCAGTCAACTCTGTCTACCTCCATGTCTTCTCGCGCTCGCCGGTGTCAAGCACTAGCCACCATAGCTAGTCCGCCGGTGCCCCGGTCCATCGGTCCGAGCCCCGCTTTCGCCCTTCACCGCTCTCAGTCTATTGGCACGGCAAGCCTCTTCTTGACCTTCACCACGCCATTGACCACTGTCTCCGGGCCTAGCACCTGCACACCAGAAGCTGATGGACATGCACACATTTGCTTTCGCAAAGAGTTAGTGAAACCGCTCAAACTGAAACACCCAAATGTTGATCAATCACTCATCACAACTAAACAACATGAGCACATATCAACGATGTGTTCGCATAGGGGCAACAGGGTACTCAGGCAGATTTGTCATGTGACAACGCTAAGAGATATGGATGATGTGGATGCCCGGGATGAGGCGATCTGAGGAGTTGAGTAGGTTGAGCTTAGGGACTTGGACATAAGAGGAGGCCGGAGGTGATGGGGATGACGCCTTCCCTCGGATAGCTCTGACGAGGACTAGCAGCGAGTTCAACCTATGCACATAGGGACACACGACACCAAGGCTGGTAGCTCTTGTTCTGCACCGTAGACAGACGCCGCCTTGCTCTGGATCTTGGATCGAATGCAGGAGCAGCAGATTTCACTTCTTACAGTGGTGGCATAGGTGCAGAGTTGACTGGATCAGTTTTAGTAGCAACTTCTATAGATGCAGTTACAATCATAGTAGCTTTAGTCATAGAGCATGACTTTCATGGAGTATATGCTGCACCACATAGGAGCTCCTCCACTTGTCTTTCTAGTAGCACCTCAGATTCAGATGTTTGGTCAGATAGCTACCCTCCCTAGACACTTAATTGGCCCTTAAGTGGCCCCCTTCTCTCAGGTAGCAGACCCCTTAGTGCTTCCATAGCAGTCTATCGGTGTCTTAGTAGCTCCCACCCTAGTTATATAGTCTAGTAGACTTCAGGGTGTTGGACCTGGCCTCGACTCCGTTTGCGTCACCCATGACTCAGATGTCACATAGGTTTGCGTCTGTTGGCAAGACTAAGTAGTTCACACCTCTAGTAATGGGTTTCACACCACTTTCTGCTTTAGCGTCACTCGGTGAGACTGCTCATGACCTTTCAGCCTCCTATAGTGAGCTCACATGCCAGCTGACCCCAACTCATGAGCAACTGACTTAGCCGACCGAGGTTGTTGCCCCGACTTAGGGTACTCACCCTTGTTAGTCGCATCATCTGAGGCTGCCCAGGACAGTTAGGCACCTGCACTTTTGACACTACCAGCAGCTATTCAAACAGAGGCCACAACAGTCACTACCACTCTAAGTCAGTCAGAGGTAGCAGTGGTAGCTTTAGAGTCACAAGGACCGGCTTTAGAGACTCCAGTGATTGAGTCGGTGTCAAAGGCACCCCTAGTGACCCCAGCCCCTGTGATAGACACAACTTCGGTGGCCAAGGCAACAAATCTATCTCCCAGTATTTCAGCTCTAGGTCCTTTCAAGGCTACCCAGACCGCTTCACTTTTAGTTGCAGCTATAGAGGGTTAGTCACCAGAGTCAGAGGTGGACCTGTCAGAGTTTGAGCTTCTACCACACGACCTGACTGCTCTAGCCCCGCCTTTAGAGGCATAGCCTTTGGTGCTCGACGCCAAAGGGGGAGAGGGGAGTCTAGTATGCTAGCTTCAGTGGGAGAGGATTTGTGTCTTTGATTGTGTTTATACTCTATCTTGCATCATATATGTTTACCATTTTCATGCATTGTATTATACGTGTGTGCTGATGTTACTCTCAGACATGCTTGTGACATGTGTGATTTCATTCCATATCTATGTCATGTCACTTGTTTATGCTATTGATATGCTTCCGCGCTTATCTCTAATATATTTGATTAGCATATCTCCATTACTTGCACTCAATTCATATTATTTATGTACATGTTGTGGCTTGAATGGTATAAGCATATTTATGTCATTCATATTCACTAACCCATGCTTATACTAGTCAAGTCATGAAAATCTCAACTAATCAACTCTTATTCCATACTCGAGCTCGAATTATCGTCAATCACCAAAAAGGGGGAAATTGAAAGCATCTAGGCCCCATGGTTTTGGTGATTAACGACAATGCAAGATTGTTGACATTTCTTAACGACATCACCAAGAACATAGTTCTTAGCAATGGCGCCAAAAATGCATGGTATGTAATTAACTTGCCTTTAGCAACTAGCCACTTATCTTTTACCTTATACTACTAAACATGGAACTAGATTGTCATCCTAATTATAGAGCTAGGAATATATTATGGTATTTATGAAATATTATATTTTATGTATGACTAGGCAGAAATAAATAATGATAGATATGAAATTATAAATAACAAATGATTTTGCAAGCGGACAGATTAATATACCATTGTAGCATTTTACCTAGAGTATTACCAGGTTGTCATTTATATTCTACCACTGGGAAGGTCTAGTTAAAACTGATAATCTATAGTATTGATAACATGCATATAAAATGAATCAAGGGATTTAACCATCAATGATCTCTACTCTTAAATAGGGGTAAGTCATATGATAAATATATATATATGATAAGGGTAAATAGATTAGTCATCATCATAATAATAATAATAAGGGTAAGGTTTTGTAGAGCAATCTTGTCACTACACAAGCATCGTTCAATACAAGTAATAAAGAAATAACTCCTAAGTATTCTAGCTACCGTCAAAGCTATGCTAGTTAGTGCAAGTACATCTAGTAATCATTGTTAAGTAATACTACCAATGTTCCCAACCACAATGGGGCCATGAACAGGATGAGTTGAGTTCAGAAACCTCAGATATAACAAGATATCCTACTCCTGACAATTCCTCCCTACCAAACCAATGCACGGGAGGAGGCCTACAAAGGACTCAATGGACCTGTCACGTCCACGATCTACACCACGACCCGGAACAGATGGGGGCATCCACAGATAAGCAAAGTATCTAAGCACCACGCCTACATACTGCCTACCACTCGCCACACGATCGAGTAGATGAGCGCTATACGAACATGTGCATGAACTCAATAGCAAATTAACCATACTAGACATATTAACGTAGACAATGAACAAAGTAAACAAGAACATATTAATGAATAATAGTGTTGCTTATAAATAACATACAACTGTAGATAAATACTAAAAGAGAATAAAGAATAAGAACTGTACCAGACTCCAATCTCTTGACAATGTTGGGAGTGCAAGATCGATTGACGTATCTTGACTTCCTGTACTCTCGATGTAACTAACCTATGCTATGAACTAGAAAAGCTCTAGATGAACTAAGGTTTGTAGCTCAGGATGACTAGATCTCCTATGAATTAAACATAATGGATCTCCAAATGAATGAGATGATCTAGGATTGCCTCTAGGGGGGGGTCTGCCCTCTTATTTAAAGTCCGATGGGGTGCACGATAGCTGTTGGATCAAACCGACTTAGTGTAGGGCCCAGATGACTCCTCAAAGGCGGTATAGGAAGCTTCCAGAAGACGGCGGCTAGTGGGCCCAGAGGGGTGCCGGCCGGCCCCACCCCATGCTAGCTGGCCCCACATGGTGGGCTCTGGGGCCCCACTTCACTCCGGTGTCTGCGGGATCCTCCATGAGTTGATTGGCAACTATATCTCCGCGGGATTTATTCGATATCTTCTCTGATTTGATTCCCTTTATTGCTTTTTTCTAGAATAGTCCCTAGAAAATAATGAAACACCAAAACTCGTGGAAATTGTTAAATAAAACCCTATACTTCTCTATTTTGCATATGATTGATCCAATTATCATGTTTATAATTGTATTAAAAGTTGACGCTAACGACCATCAACAATCTCCCCTAAGCTTACTGTTTGCGAGTCCCTAGCAATACCTTTCTAATAAACTTGGATCAGGAGTTGCTACAATGCTTTCACGCCTCAAAAGTTCACATGCTTTCAAACAAAAAATTCTTCTATAAATTAGAAAAATCTACTCTAACTTTCGAACTTACCCGTATAACCTTTAACCATGGGGTTTTTACTATCACTTGGGTCTTGAGTAATTGAAAGACAAAGTAATCGAGTCAGACACTATGTCTCAAACTATTCACTCTATCAAAATTCTGGGTTTTGCAAAGTTTTCGAAATAAAACTCAGAGCTTAATTGTATGACACCCTCTAGTATCTTATGTATGTGGTATTTGTGGATCTCACTGAGGCAATAATGTCATGTCCTCCTATACTACTAAATATAGTAGAGTTTCATAGGAATGGCTTAACAAGGTTAGCATACTTACTTTGTATATTTTGTAAAGTCAAACAATAGATCCACAGAGAGTCAAGTCATAGAATAAAGTCAAGATGTGCAGGTGTATGGATATGGTGGATATATGGTGGTGATGATGTTGATGGTGAAAACCTAATTCTACTTTGCTCCTTGGAATAAATCTCTCTTTTGGAATTTTGAAATTTTGAACATGGCTAGAGAGTATGAGCTATCTTATTCTTTATTTATTTTTCTGATAGGTGCATCGGACACTTGTCCATTTTTTATTTCTTTCTCACTTCTTTTTTTTGACTAGCTTTTGCATAGCTCATACCTCCATTACCAAGAAAACTGGTGAGAGAATATAACAAGAACTTTGGAGCATTTATTGGAAATGGATATTTTTGGTGGTGGTTACTCTTGGAGTAAGAGTAAGACCTTTTTTTCTGGTGGATGAATGACATGTTGTTGCGCCTACTCCTGTGTAGAGTAGTGCATATTTGGATGGTATGTACGTGATCTTGATTCAAAAACATGACGAGACTCTTCACAGGGTCTAAAGGTTGACAACACTCAATACAAAGACAAGTAGCATGAATGAGTCTTCCTAATCTAAATGTATATAAATGTATATGGCTTTGGTAGGAATTTAAACTATGTCATACAAGAGCTCATCATGTAAGATTTTGAATTTTCAAAAGATAAATCACCAGAACTTAGTATTGCTAGGAGTAAGATAAATAGCAGCTCAGACTTTCATGTCATATCTCCCAACTACCTAGACTTAGTTTAAGTATATCAGTGGCGGAGCCACCGCGCGACGACCCTAGGCAGCCAGCCAGGCTCCCGACCAATATTTAAAAGGAAATTCTTTTATATCTAATAGAATTTTTTAAATTTATGGCTTAATATTTTTGTATAATGAGAATCGCCCGGGCTCCTAAAATCTTCTGGATCCACCACTGAAGTTTATGCCTCCACAAGTTTTAGGTTCAGAGTAAATTCTCAAATCCTAGTTGTTTGAACCAAAACATAGGAGAATTCAAGGTTGAAAACTAGGTACTTAAAAGGGATTACAACAGAGCAACTATTCATCATCTCCAAGACAAAAGTAAAGTTCATAGCTATTATTGACTTTAACAAATTAAACACAAACCCTGATTAAACCTATCTTTATTTAGGACTCTTAAGACTCGACAGACATGGACCTTCATGTGCCCATATTTTTTAATATTTTATGACTATAAGATAGACTTGATAAATAACATAGATATACTTATCTGATAACTAGGGGTGCCCTCCCCCAAGCTTGATTTTGCTATGGTGGATTTGAATGATCTTTGGAAGTAGCCTCCTGGTTGGGCTCACTCCTCCTTGGTGCTTTCAATCCTGCATAGTTAAAGTTCGACAAGAACAAACAAAACTCGAGGCTCCATCATGACAATGGGTTAGTGGTCGGCCAAAAGAGTAAATGAATATTCTCATGAGCTAATTAAAACTTTATAGTTTTTAGCAGAAATTGTATATCTCATCTTTTTAGAATTTTTTATTTTATCATGCAAGAGAAATGAAAATTATTTTTGTGCAACCACCGTAAGTCTCCTTATGGTAACACCATAAGTTCTCTCACATGTGGCTTAGTATTTTTTTATGATGCAATGATAAATAAATATTTATTTTGTTTTCCTTTAGTATGCAAGAAGATAAAGGTGATAAAATTACTAATGATAATTAATTAGGTAACTACCATTTTTACCTTGTGGCAAAGGAACAGGATTTATAGTCTACCAATAAGACTAGATAGGAGAGAGTACTTACTTGTCTGATTTATCATCTGAGGTTGACTCCGATGATTCCTCTTTGTGTATTGGTGCATATTTGTTCTCCTCCCACCATTCTAGTGCTTGTACTTGTGTCTCTTTTGCTTCTTCTTTTGCGCGTAGCTCCATTCTTTCAATTTCTTGTCCCCACTCGTCCCAGCGAGGTTCTTCCATTGCTTCTTGTTCTTGTTCATTGGATTGGTCTTCATACCTTGTGACTTCTCTAGGATAGTCTGCCCATCCATCCTTCAACGGTTGGGTTGCTTGACGGCAGGTATGGCGTCTCCTTCTATTGCGTCGCTTCTTGGCTGCGTATGATTAGTATAACTATTCAATTTACATCATACCTTTCCAATAGGTAATTTGAAGTGGATCTGTCCAGATGCGATGAAGATGATGGCTCTAGCAGTGTTGAGGAATGGTCTCCCCAGGATAAGAGTCATATCTTCTTCATCCTGCATGTCAAGAACTACAAAGTATATGGGAACATAACAATCTTTGAATTTTTACCGCCACAATATTTGCTATGCCTTCTGGAAATCCATATGTTAAGCCCGCCATCTGCAACTGCATATAGGTTGGGTACAAAGGTATACCGTCAAATAAATGATTATAGGTTACCTTTGACATTATGTTGACCCTGATCCTGTGTCGCAGATTGTTGAAGGGAAGATTGTCTTTCTAATTGTGCATTCAATGGTTGGTACTTCTGGGTCTCCCTTCTTGACTACGTATGGTAAGGCTAGCAAGTGATCGTGCTCCGTATTGACTGCGTTGATCATTTAGACTGCTCCTTCTAGGGTCTGGCTCTGCTTGTTCTTCCTCCTCCTTCTATTATTGTTCTTTTTCTTGGGTACTACTGTTGACGGACGTTAGCGTCAACTTTTAATACAATTATAAACATGATAAATGGATCAATCACATGAATATAATAGAAATATAGGGGGTTATCTAACAAATTCCATGAGTTTTGGTGTTTCATTATTTTCTAGGTACTATTCCAGAAAAGCATATAAAGGAAAGCAAATCAGAGAAAATATTAGAATAAATCCATGGTGAAATAGTTTCCATCAGACTCAGGAAGGACGCAGAAGGCACCCGAAGGAAGCGGTGCCCGAGAGGCCCACCTAGAGGGCCGGCCGGCCCCACCTTGTGCCAGGCGGCACCCTCCTGGACCCGCCTACCGCCGCCTTCTCGAAGCTTCCTCCACCGACTCTAAGGAGTCATCTCGGCCCTACGTTAAGTCGGTTTGATCCAACGGCTGTCGTGCATCCCACCGGGCTAAAAATAAAGGGGTTGACCCCCCTGGAGGCATCCCATTCAATCTATCATCATGGAGTTGTAGATGCGTCCCTCTAGAGAATTAGGGCTAGACTTTCCAATGTAGTAGATTAGTTCTAGTTGGGAGTTAGGGAGAGTGGAGCTACGCTCCAGTTCTGGAGGAGTCCTTAGCGATCTAGTATATCTTGTATCTTATCCTTGAAATACTTATGCTTTAATATATTTATCTTCTCAATTTACTTTATACATATTATCATTAGTTATTGTAGTTGTTATACTTTAGCATAGGATCTCCGCTTGCATTGAGTGCTCTAGTTACCCAAGATAATTAGAGTAGTAATTAATAGTGTAGACGTGGTGTCTAGACTAGAGGTTACCAGAGGTGGCGCCTGACCCTCACGGATAGTTGTGGTAGCCCCAGGATGTGATAGACCTGATGGCCGACGTTTTCCACCATGTTAGGGTTAGTGTTCATAGGACGGTAGTCGGAGCTTCTTAGCTCCCTTCTCATCCCTTTCCGTGGCTAGTGTTATAATGTCCCGAAGTGCTATAGTGTGATTGCTATATTTATCCATCTCTTGTTATCATAGAACCAAAGTAATAGAGAAGTATTCAGGAACTTTGATCTCTCCCGTTGTCCTCCCACTATTTCTATCTACACATTTATCTTAGAATTCTCGTTTGTGATGATTATTATTCTTACTTACTATTATATATCATTTACCCCTGCTTTAGTCTAGTTGGTTTATTAAGTTAGTAGATACATGATGGTAACTTATCAGATTCTTTAACCATTGTTTCCCTGTGGTAAAATATAAATAACGATACCTAGAATACTTCCGGTAAAATGCTACAATGATATTCTGTGCGCTTGTGAAAATCTTTCATATTCTCTTTGCACTTAACGAATGTCAACAAGCAATTTTTGCGCCATTGCCGGGGAAACAATTGGCGTAAAGGTTTTGATAATGATCTTGATATCTGCTAATTTAATGTACCACTAGCTTTAGTAGGATTATCCCTTGTTCTGTTGAATTGTGGAATAGACAGGACATTAGAAGCCGTTTCGACCTTCCGGCAAGTTTCCACAAGAAAAGAGAAGAACCCAGGGTTTCTAAACATTCATGATCCATTAACATCGGAGCCCTGCCATCTCATAGGTATTATAAATAACTATATCATTCTAACCGTGGTGTAGATTGGAGAAAAGGTCGTCATCAAAAGAATGCAAAGATTATCTCATATGACAGAATATAGAAGTTGCATTACTCACAACATCCATTGTGAGACATGGTAAGTTTGATCCATTAAGGTGAGATAGTCTTGCTCATAGACTTTAAACTTGATGAATAGTTATCTTTTAAATTTCTGCGATCCATTGCATGTTTAGTTTATTACATTCATCCATATTGCCTGCATTCTATTGCATAGAAAAATAAAAAAATGTGTTTCTAACAATGATCAAATGTTTTCATCTTCATTTGAATAAATCTCTATATGCTTTCATGCTACCTTTGTTTGCTATAGTATGCTTTGGTTTGGAGTGCTTCATATGGCAATATGAGTATTTCTAAAGGATATTAACATAAGCGTGGTGCTTAGGTTAAAATACCTTCCTTAATTAAATTAGACATAGTTTAGTTTGGCTATTGAACTAAAAATTGCTAGTGTAGACACTGGTTATTTTGTTGGACTAACCCCTGCAGAAAACTCTCAAATTCAATTTGGGTAAGTCCTGAGACGAATTCACATCGAAGATGAATCAAGGCATACGATGAATTCCAACAACTTCGCGCAAAAGAGACACAACTCATCTTTCATGGAGGGAAGAACTGTAAGTATTAAAGTTTATCCATTTTATCTTTTGCCACGAGTTACCTTTGCCTTGAACTATGTTAAAATATGACAAATAAATATAAATCATTATAAAATAAAATCCATGCTAAAGTGATCCTAAAACCCATCTTTTAATTAGCATAGATGAAAACTATATAAAATTTGGACAACAACCCATGTTCAAAAATCATTGCAATCCTTCGGGTATGTGTCCACTAACATTTTGTAGGATAAAAAGGTTAAAGGCTTGTTCATGGTTTGAGTTCATCAAACCACCACTTCAGCTATGAGAAAGTATTGAGTGCCATGGAAGAACAAATCTATATTAGAAGCGCACACTCATAGGAAGTAGATGAACAAAGGTGCCACTGGAGAAATGCAATCAAGCAACTCAAAGGCAACCTTCCTAGTTGTCTGAGTCTACCTCAGATGACAAATCGGACAAGTAAGTATTTTTTCCTATTTAGTCTTATCGACAGACTATAAATTCCGTTCCTTTGCCACAAGGTAAAAATGGTAGTTACCTAATTAGTTATTAGTAATCTTTATCACCTTTATCTTTTTGCATATCTAAATGAAAAAATAAATATTTATTTATCATTGCATCATAAAAATACTAAGCCCCATGTGACAGAACTTATGCTAATACTATAAGGGAATTTACTGTGGTGGCATAAAAATAATTTTTATTTCTCTTGCATCATAAAATAGAAAATTCAAAAAAGGAGATGAGATATTCAATTCCTGCTAGAATATATAAAAGTTTAAATTAGCTCATGAGAATATTCAGTTACTCTTTTGGCTGACCGCTAACCCATTATCAAAATGGAGCCTCGAGTTTTGTTTGTTCTTGTCGGAGTATAACCATGCATGATTGAAAGCACCAAGGAGCAGTGAGCCCAACCAAGAGGCTACTTCCAAAGATCATTCAACTCAACCATAGCAAAATCTAGCTTGGGGGAGGGCACCCCCAGTTATCAGGTAAGTATATCTATGCTATCTTATAGTCATTAAAATTTAAAATATGTGAGCACATGAAGGTTCACCATAGTATCATAAGAAAACTTAAAATTGCCAAAAATATATGGGCACATGAAGGTCCATGGCTGTTGAGTCTTAAGAGTCCTAAATAAATAAATATAGTTAGGGTATGTGTTTAAATTGTTAGAGTCAATAAAAGCTATGAACTTTAATTTTGTCTTGGAAATGATGAATAGTTGCTCTGCCATAATCCCTTTGAAGTACCTAGTTTTCAAACTTGAATTCTCCTAAGTTTTGGTTTAAAACTACTTTGATTTGAGAATTTACTCTGAACCTGAAACTTGTGGAGGCATATACTTAAACTAAGTCTAGGTAGTTGGGAGATATGACATGAAAGTCTGAGCTGCTATTTATCTTACTCCTAGCAATACTAAGTTCTGGTGATTTATCTTTTGAAAATTTAAAATCTTACATGATGAGCTCTTGTATAACATAGTTTGAATTCCTACCAAAGCCATATATACATGCATTTAGATTAGGAAGACTCATTCATGCTACTTGTCTTTGTATTGAGTGTTGTCAACCTTTAGACCCTCTGAAGAGTCTCATCATGATTTTGAATCAAGATCACATACACACCACCCAAATATGCACTACTCTACACTGGAGTAGGCGCAACAACATGCCATTCATCCACCAGAAAAAGATCTTACTCTTACACTAAGAGTGACCACCACCAAAAATATTCATTCCATTTCCATTCAATCATAAATGCTCCAAAGTTCTTGTTATATTCTCTCAGCAGTTTTCTTGCTGATGGAGGTATGAGCTATGCAAAAGCTATCTGAAAAAAGAAAAAGAAAAAAAGAGAGGAATTAAAAATGGACAAGTGTCCGACGCACCTCTCAGAAAAATAAATAAATAAATAAGATAGCTCATACTCTCTAGCCATGTTGTTCAAAATTTCAAAATTCCAAAAGAGAGATTCATTTCAAGGAGCAAAGTAGAACTAGGTTTTCACCATCACCATCATCACCACCATATGTCAACCATATCCACACACATGCACATCTTGACTTGATTGTATGACTTGACTCTGTGGATCTATTGTTTGACTTTACAATATATACAAAGTAAGTTTGCTAACCTTGTTAAGTCGTTCCTATAAACTCTAGTATATTTACTAGTATAGGAGGGCATGACATTATTAGTGCCTCAGTGAGATCCACAAATACCACATATATAAGAGACTTGAGGGTGTCATACAATTAAGCTTTGAGTTTTATTTTCAAAACTTTGCAAAACCCAGAATTTTGGTAGAGTGAAGAGTTTGAGACATAGTGCCTGATTGGATTACTCCATCTTTCGATTTCTCAAGACCCAAGTGATAGTTAAAGGCTCATGGTTAAAGGTAATATGGGTGAGTTCAAAAGTTAGAGTAGTTTTTTCTAATTCATAGAAGAATTTTTGTTTGAAAGCATGTGAACTTTTGAGGTGTGAAAGCATTGTAGCAACTCCTGATCTAAGTTTATTGGAAAGGCTTTGCTAGGGTCTATCAAAGGGTAAGCTTGGGGCGCTTGTTGACGGTTGTTAGCGTCAACTCTTAATACAATTATAAACATGATAAATGGATCAATCACATGAATATAATAGAAATATAGGGGGTTATCTAACAAATTCTACGACTTTTGGAGTTTCATTATTTTTAGGGACAATTCCAGAAAAGCATATAAAGAAAACCAAATCAGAGAAAATACTAGAATAAATCCGTGGGGATATAGTTTCCATAGGACTTAGGAAGGACCTAGAAGGCACCCGAAGGAAGCGGGGCCCGAGAGGCCCACCTAGAGGGCTGACCGGCCCCACCTTGTGCCGGGCGGCACCCCCCTAGGCCCACCTGCCACCGCCTTCTGGAAGCTTCCCCCACCGCCTCTAAGCAGTCATCTCGGCCCTATGTTAAGTCGGTTTGATCCAACGGGTGTCGTGCATCCCACCGGGCTATAAATAAAGGGATAGACCCCACTGGAGGCATCCCATTCAATCTATCATCATGGAGTTGTAGATGCGTCCCCCGAAAGGATGATCTCTCAACTCTAGAGAATTAGGGCTAGACTTTCCAATGTAGTAGATTAGTTCTAGTTGGGAGTTAGGGAGAGCGGAGCTGCGCTCCGGTTCTGGAGGAGTCTTCAGTGATCTGGTATATCTTGTATCTTATCCTTGAAATACTTATGCTTTAATATATTTATCTTCTCTATTTACTTTATACATATTATCATTGGTTATCGTAGTTGTTATACTTTAGCATAGGATCTCCGCTCACATCGAGTGCTCTAGTTACCCAAGATAATTATAGTAGTAATTAATAGTGTAGACGTGGTGTCTAGACTAGAGGTTACCTGAGGTGGCGCCTAACCCTCCCGGATAGTTGTGGTAGCCCCAAGATGTGACAAACCTGACGGCCGACGTATTCCACCATGTTAGGGTTAGTGTTCGTAGGACGGTAGTCGGAGCTTCCTAGCCCCCTTCTCATCCCTTTCCGTGGCTAGTGTTCTAATGTCCCGAAGTGCTATAGTGTGATTGCTATATTTATCCATCTCTTGTTATCATAGAACCAAAGTAATAGAGAAGTCTTCAGGAACTTTGATCTCTCCCGTTGTCCTCCCACTATTTCTATCTACTCATTTATCTTAGAATTCTCGTTTGTGATGATTATTATTCTTACTTACTATTACATATCATTTACCCCTGCTTTAGTCTAGTTGGTTTATTAAGTTAGTAGATACATGATGGTAACTTATCAGATTCTTTAACCATTGTTTCCCTGTGGTAAAATATAAATAATGATACCTGAAATACTCTTGGTAAAATGCTACAATGATATTTTGTGTGCTTGCGGAAATCTTTCATATTCTCTTTGCACTTAACGAATGTCAACAACTACTAGTTGATCTTGTTCATACTTCCTTCATGGTAGTGCAGGAGTGTTGAGCATGCGGTTCTTGAATGAGAACTTCTCTTTCTTGTCTTTTATGAAAAAGGCAATCTTTGCATGCTCCGCATAGATGATGGCTTTAGTTGTACATAAGAATTGTCTGCCCAATATGATGGGTGCTCTTTCATCTCCTCCTATCTCCATGACCACAAAGTTAATTGAAACATATGATTGTCCCACTCTAATGATGACTTCTTCTAGAACTCCGTCGGGGTAACAAATGGACTGATCTGCAAGTTGCAAACGCATGTTTGTGTACAACAGAGGATCTCCCAAAATCTTTTCATAAATTACCTTAGGCATGATGTTGACACTTGCGCCGAAATCGCAGATAGCTTCTGGGAAGGTGTGACATCCTATGGAGATAGGAATGACAGACCTCCTTGGGTCACCTTTATTCTTGGGAAGTGAATAGACAATCCACTTCACATCCGCGGGCTGAGTGTAGTAGTTGGCTGCATTGAAAATGTCGACAAGATTTGCAGTTTTGAAATCTTCTGGTTGGCCCGGAATCTTACCTTCCTTCATTGGGGGAACAACAGCTGCCAGCTGAGCTAATTTAATCTTTAACATTTTATTGAAGCTATTTTGATTTTTGATAGCAAAAGCAAAGGTATCCATCCAAGTATTTATATTTTCTAGAGCTTTATCATTGGATGCTACCTTTTTAGACATTTGTTCAAGTAGTTTGGATTGACCAACAACTAGATCTCTTAAAGGTGGAAAATTGTAATTGTTGTTACCATGATAATTACCTTGTCGAGGTTGCTGATTCCATCCTTGGTTCGGCTGATTCCAACCTTGTCCTTGCTGAGGACGATAATTGTTGTTGTTATTAATAAAGTTTACATCCTCTTGCAATTCAGGACATTTGTTTCCTGAATGGCCAATATCTACACATTCTTTGCAAGGCATGCGAGAGTAATTGATATGCATGACATCTCTCTTCTCGATGTCTTGACTTTCAAGTTTCTTCATTATAAGGTCCAGCTTGGCGGTGACCATGCCAGCTTCCTTGAGTTGATGTATACCTCCATCTCTCTTACGAGGTTGATTACGTTCTTCATTCCAGCTCTGATTTGAGGCCATCTTCTCATATAGTGATGTTGCATCGGAGAGCTTAAGTGACAAGAAAGCTCCTCCAGCTGCGACATCCATAGATTCACAGGAACTAGTGACTAGTCCATGATAGAAAGTCTGTAACAATAGTCAATCCTCCATTCCATGATGAGGACAGCTCGCGATATAATCTTGAAAAGGTTCCCATGCTTCGGTGAACAATTCATCATGTTGTTGTTGAAAGCTTAAAATTTTCCCACACAGAGCATTGGTCTTGCCTGTACGAAAGAATTTGGCCAGGAAAGAAGTGGTACAATTATCCCATGTAGTGTTGATATCCTTGTTCGTGTAGAACCACTTTTTTTCTTTCCCCAAAAGTGAAAATAGGAAAAGGCGGAGTAGAGTAGCATCTCTCGATACTCCTTTGATCGTGAAGGTGCTGCAGATCTCAAGAAAGTGTTGTAAGTGTGCACTTGCATCTTAATGAGCCTTTCCACAAAACTGATTTGCTTGAACCATGGTGATGAGAGAAGGCTTGAGCTCAAATCAATTATCTCCAACATTAACTACAGGTCCAGTACGGATGTTGGTAGTAGTTAGGGTAGAGAACTCGCCAAGTGTCTTCTCGGTCATAGCTTCAAAAGGAATTGCTAAATAGGATCCCAGTTGTTCTTCCGATGTTTGAGCTTCCTCTCTCAAAGAGTGAGCTTCAGCTGAGGGTATTTCTGATTGTGATTTGATATTGTCCCTCACTTGGTGCAAACTTTGGCTTTCTTCGAATGAGTTTCTTTGGATTTGAAGTAAAATTATCTGGAAGAGAAAAACCGTGCATTTATTTACCCTGCATAAGATACACAAATAGATAGAAACAAGGGTAAACCTGTTTGAGTAAGAGGTTGATTGGTTAATCGATCCTTATTCATTTGCATATGGTTATCAATACTTCCTAACTTTAGATACCTTCCCAGCAACAGCGCCAAAAATGCTTTTTGACATTTCTTAATGACATCACCAAGAACATAGTTCTTAGCAATGGCACCAAAAATGGATGGTATGTAAATAACTTGCATTTAGCAACTAGCCACTTATCTTTTACCTTATACTCCTAAGCATGGAACTAGGTTGTCATCCCTAATTATATAGCTAGGAATATTTTATGGTATTTATGAAATATTATATTTTATGTATGACTAGGAAGAAATAAATAATGATAGATATGAAATTATAAAGAACAAATGATTCTGCAAGCGGACATATTAATATATCATTGTAGCATTTTATCTAGAGTATTACCAGGTTATCATTTATATTCTACAACTGGGAAGGTCTAGTTAAAACTAATAATCTATAGTATTGATAACATTCATATGAAATGAATGAAGGGATTTAACCATCAATGATCTCTACTCTTAAACAGGGGTAAGTCACATGATAAATATATATATGATAAGGGTAAATAGATCACTCATCATCATCATAATAATAAGGGTAAAGTTTTCTAGAGCAATCTAGTCACTAGACAAGCATCGTCCAATACAAGTAATAAAGAAATAACTCCTGAGTATTCTAGCTACCGTCAAAGCTATGCTAGTTAGTGCAAGTACATCTAGTAATCATTGTTAAGTAATACTACCAATGTTCCCAACCACAATGGGGCCATGAACAGGATGACTTGAGTTTAGAAACCTCATATATAATAAGATATCCTCAACCTAACAATTCCTCCCTACCAAACCACTGCACGGGGGGAGGCCTATAAAGGACTCAATGGACCTATCACGTCCATGATCTACCCCACGACCTAGCACAAATGGGGGCATCCACAGATAAGCAAAGTAAGAACCACGCCTAGATACTGCCTACCACTCGCCACATGATCGAGTAGACGAGCGCTATACGAACATGTGCATGAACTCAATAGCAAACTAACTATACTAGACATTAACATAGATAATTAACAAAGTAAACAAAAACATATTAATGAAGAATAGTGTTGCCTATAAATATGATACAACTGCAGTTAAGTACTAAAAGAAAATAAGAGAATACGAACTATACCAGACTCCAATCTCTTGACAACGTCGAGAGTCCAAGATCGATTGACGTATCTTGACTTCCTCTACTCTTGATCTAACTAAGCTATGCTATGAACTAGAAAAGCTCTAGATGAACTAATGTTTGTAGCTCTGGATGAATAGATCTCCTATGAATTAAAATGAATGGATCTCCAAATGAATGAGATGATCTGGGATTGCGTCCAGGGGGGTCTGCCCTCTTATTTATAGTCCGGTGGGGTGCATGGCAGCCGTTGGATCCAACCGACTTAGTGTAGGACCGAGATGACTCCTCAAAGGCGGTGGAGGAAGCTTCTAGAAGACAGCGGCTAGTGGGCCCAGGGGGTGTTGCCCAGCCCCACACCATGTCGGTCGGCCCCACATGGTGGGCTCTGGGGCCCCGCTTCACTCTAGTGTCTGCGGGATCCTCTGTGAGTTGATTGGAAACTATATCTTCGCGGGATTTATTTGATATCTTCTCTCATTTGATTCCCTTTATTGCTCTTTTCTGGGATAGTCCCTAGAAAATAATGAAACACCAAAACTCGTGGAAATTGCTAAATAAAACCCTATACTTCTCTATTTTGCATATGATTGATCCAATTATCATGTTTATAATTGTATTAAAAGTTGACGCTAACGACCATCAACAAAGATTAATATGACTAATGTGTGTTTTACAGAGGCAAATTGGTAAGTTAGGTCATAGTAATGGATATTGAATGGGCTACAATAGTATTCATGCCCCCAAGATGGATTCATTTTGGTTTTCAAAGGACTGGTGATAAGGTTGAAGCTTAGGCTAGTTCTAAGTGTTGATTCGAGTTGGAGAGACAATTAGAGTAGTCTGGGGCCTTTATTTTTCTTTGATCGTACTATTAAGGAGGGTATGAGATTAGTAGCTTGACCTAGGAGAGGTTAGGAATGTAGGTGTGGTGCTCAATTGTCAAACCTAGTCCTAGATAGCCTATACAAATAGCCCTTAAGAAGTATAGAGCAACCTCCATTCACAAAGTGTTGAGATCCAAGGTGATTGGGACGCTCATAAGAGCACCGAACCAGTTGCCAAGTGGCACTGGATCATAGGTGAAGGGTCCAGTGACCAGAGTTTACTCAGATTGAGTTTTAAGGCTCCGGACCCTGGTGAGAAGGTGTTCGGACCATAAGTGAGCAGTCTGGTACAACACAAAGAGTTCCAATAGTGAGGGTTTGCCTCCGGACCGAGTCTGGAGCTAGCGTCTGAGCTATATGTGATGAGTCAGAGAGCTCAAGAAGTATGAAAATGGCTCCAGACCATGTCCGGTGCCTAGATCTAGACCATATGCTATCATCCGGAGATACTGAAGAATAGTGTGAAGACTATTGAGTCTGTGAGGTCCAAACCATTGTGATATAGTCTCGTGTGTAGAATCATGGACCCTTGTGTTTAGGCGATTAACGACAATACTAGATCACTATGACTAACGTGTGTTTTGCAGAGGCAAAGTTGTTTATGTTAGGTCATTAGTGATGCTATTTGAATGGGCTTAATGGATATTCATGCCCCCAAGATGGAAATCGTTTCGGTTGCAAAGGATGAAGATACAAGTTGAAGACTAGGCTAGTTCTTAGTGCCGTAAGGTTGAGAAGGGCACTAAGTATAGCTAGGGCTTTTGTTTTTCCTTTGACCGTACTATAAAGGGGGGTATGAGGTTAGTAGCTTGACCTAGGAGAGTTTAGGGAAGTGGGTATATGCACACTTGTCAAAACTAGTCCTAGAGACCTTGCTTTCAGCCCTTGATAAACCCTAGAAATGGTAGGAGCAAAATCCCTTGAGAAACCTCAGCGAAAACAGTTGTTTTAGAGGGAGAAAGAGGCTCCAGACCACTCTGCTAAGTAGGCGTCAGACCAAGGAGAGTGGTCTGACAGTCCCTGACTTAGGCAGATTCTCAGCTCGAGGAGCTCCGGACCACCTGTTTGGAAAGCACCGGACCATAGGAGAGTGGTCCGGTGGCTTGGTTCAGAGAGACAGAAGGCTCCGGACTAGTCCGACAGTTCGTCCGACGGCTAGTCCGACGCCTCATGATAGGGGTTTGGGTTTATGCAGAGAGCTCCCTGGCTCCGGACCAGAGCGTCGGACCAGGGCACCGGACCAAGGAGAGTGGTCCGGTGGTTCGTAAAAGAGAGAAAGGATTTCACTCAGAGAGCACCGAGGCTCCGGACCAGTGCGTCAGACCAGTGCGTCGGACCAAGCAGAGTAGTCCGACGGTGCCTGAGTTTGGAATCAGAGTGAGCTCCGAACCAGCGTGCATGGTCCGGTGGTATGAGCTCCGGACTAGTCCGGTGGCTACGCAGAGAGAAGAAAAAGTAAAAAAAACGGCTAGTTTTGGAGGTGGGGACTATTTATAGTTGCCCCCTTGGTCCTTAGAGGGACTCTTGGCCATTGTTTCAGCTGGTGACACCTTGAGAAATCTTTTGGAGAGCCAAGAGGCTAGTGAGGGAGAGATTAGACAGAGTTCATCTTGTTCTTCCCTCCTAGAGTGATTAGGAGTGACTTGTGTGCATCCATCCACCTTCCTAGCCTTGAGTGGGTCAAGTGAAGGTCTTGTGCTTGTTACTCTTGGTGTTCGACAGCACCTAGACTGCTTGGTGGCGATCGGAGGCTTGGTGACCATCCGGAGGATTGTGGATTGCCCAACTCCACTTCTTGTGATCAGTTGTGGGTGATTTATCGAGCCGAAGAGGCGAAGAATTAGCCCGTAGTGAGCATTTGGTCCTTGTGTGGATCAAGGGGGAGCGATACCCTCACGTGGGTGCTCCAAGGAGGACTACGGGGTTGTGTTGACTCCTCAATGCCTTGGCAAAATGTTGACGTGTTAGACTCCTTCCTTCTTCTTTCATACTTGCAATTACTTTCAAGCTTTACTTTCATCGATATTCACATGCTTATGATCATTAGAATTGCATAGGGTATCTTGTTATTGCTTACTTCTTGTCTAGTTACTTGCCTTGTTTAGCTAGATTCACACACGTAGGCACTAGGGGGTAATTGGCGATTGCTTAGGATTTAATTTTCGCATTAAAAATTTAAATAAGCCCAATTCACCCTCCCCTCTTGGGCATCTAGATCCTTTCAGGTAGGCTATTGATATTCTCACTAGATCCGGGATGGACAAGGCTAAAAGTGTAGATACACCTCTAAAAATTGAGGTTAACTGATGGCACTAAACTTGCAGCAGAGGATGCTACACACTATAGAAGTGTGGATGGGGCACTACAGTATATAGCATTGACAAGACTAGATATATCTTTTTTATTTAATAAGGTATGCTAGTATTTGCATGCTCCAACTATGACCCACTAGAGCGTCGTTAAAAGGATCCTGAGGTATAGACGTGGGACTATGAATTATGGAATCAAGTCAAGAGATTTTAGTCAATGATGATAAGCGCTTTCTCAAATGCTGACTGGGCCGGCTGTCTAGATGATCAGAGGTCCACATGAGGCTTTGCGGTCTTCCTTGGTAATAATATAGTCTCTTGGACAGCTAGAAAGCAAGCAACTGTATCAGGATCCAGCACTGAGGCAAAGTAAAAGGCTCTAGCTAACACCACAGCTGAGATGATGTGGGTTCAAAAGCTTTTGAGTGAACTCAAAGTGGACCATCCACTAGCTGTTTGGCTGTGGTGTGATAATTTAGTAGCAAAGTACCTTTCGCCCAACCCTGTGTTTCATGCTAGAACCAAGCACATAGAAATTGACTTCACTTTGTCAGAGAACGTGCGGCACAAAAACTATTGGACATATGGTTCATCAACTCTAGAGATCAGCTAGGAGATGGTTTCACCAAGGTTGTTGCGAAACTTCAACAGTTTAGAGTCAATCTTAACCTTGTAAGTGGATAAGATTGAGGGGGAGTGTTAGATAATAGGCATCTTCTTGGTGACTGGGTTTATTGTATCCTAGCCTTGTGCATGCGGTTGTTATAAATAGGAGGTAATCCTTGATTATAGTACCATCCATGTAATCTTGTTGTAACTATATATGTGTACATGCCGGCGCTTGGTAATATATGTGTATATTTGCATATATGTACTCACATGTAAATGTTGAGATGAAAACTCAAGCTAGAAAAATTTATATGAAAATGACAAATTTCATTTTCATGTACACTATAAGACAAAATTCTTAGGTTTTTGTTTTGTAGTGCAAATACATATGAAATTTGTCATTTTCATATGTTTTTTTCTAGTTTAAGCTTGCATCTCAAGTTTTACATGTGACTACATATATGATGTACTGTGGATGTACTACAAAGTTTCAAAAAAATTTAATAACAAAATACATTTTATAAATAGTTTGCATATTTGCACCATATAGCTTCCAACGATACTTAATATACGGACTAAATCAACCAAGATTAATATAATTAAGACAAAACATTTTTTCAAAACCTTTTTTTATCCAATCTGGAACATTAATTTTTCTTGTGAGTTTGGAACAACTTTATTCGCTAGAACACATTTTATCAGCTATCTCTTGTGAATTTATAACAATGCTTTTCATGAAGCTAGAAACAATTTCTATATAGCATATCATTTTTTTCATAATGTCTGTTTCCTTGCATATACTTGGAACAACTTTTGTTCCACATTGTGTTTTTCTCATGTCAACGTTTCATTTTACATGCGCACTGAGCCATTTCTGCTCTCTGTTCTGCTTTGTTCAAAACAATGAACATCTTAGGCTAGATGGGCTTGATCAACAAATTGATCATAGCTTAGATAGTTAGATTTCTTGTTCTACAATATATTTATTCATATTTATCTAGATTTATTCTAGAATTTGCCTGCTACCTTGTCAATCTCTAAATCTATTGACTACATTTTGTGTTGGTATATAAATCATGAATTACTTTTAAGTTGTTGAGTTTAGAAAAATAAAAATCATATCAATAGATTTGTCTTAAAAATACTTTCATAAAAATATACATATATTATATTTTAATAAATATTTTTTTAAAATAAACCTTCAAAGTTACGTCTTGGAGACCGTGTCGTTGTCCTAAACGTCAAGTAATATGGATACGGAGGGAGTACTCTTTTGGAATACAATTCTTTGCATACGTCCATATCCTAAAATGCAAGATTACTAGGTTCATGCTCGTGCGTTGGTATGGGACAACTAAACTTTGTACAAAAATATAGGGATCGCACAATAAAATGACAATATGTAAAATTAAACACGAGCGTTTAAAGTGACATTTAATAAAAAATATAGTTCATAAAATTAATACAGTATAAATGGCACATATGAACACACCTATAAGGAGAAAATGAAATTGGCTAGATATTTTTAAAAGAGCCAAAGGGGAAAGGATGGTAAACCTACCACACGATATTGTCACTTTGTCCATTCGTTGGAAGCATGGCACTTGATCCATTAAGAATCATAATAGAATTATGCTGGTTAATAAGATAGAAGCTTTTATTTTGTGTGGCATGCAACCCCTGGAAATGTGCCTATGAATGAAGCAGGTGTGAAAGAGAGCTCAAGACAGAAGAATCCAGCACCCGGGTCCAGTTACGTTCCATTTTCATGCTGTTGCATCCAAGTGAAAGAGTAATATATACTATCTAGCTCCTCCTGAATAAATATCTGCTGCACCAAATTTTTCTTTAAATATTGATGCTGTTTGGTTTCAGGGGTGGGAATGGGAACGCTAACGCAATCGGTTGTTGGCGTTAACTGTTACAGGGAATCGTAAATGCTATATGTTTGGTTCGGTGGGGGGAGACCTACCTGTTCTTCATCCGACTCCGTGACAAGTTGTCGACGTTAACTGTTACAGGGAATCGTAAATGTTATATGTTTGGTTCGGTGGGGGGAGAGCTACCTGTTCTTCATCTGACTCCGGGACGAGATCCCGTTGGGAGTGGAGGGGTATGGATTTCTACTAGCCTGCATCTGTTCACACTGCAATTGATTACCGCGGGCTCCATCCAAACACTAAGGAACGTAATCTATTTACTCCGTGAATCGTTAGCGTGCAACGAAACCAAACAGCACCATTATTTTGATTCTACCTTGTTGCCCCTCAACAACATTATGAGAAGCCCCCCTCTACACCGGAGCCCTGCATGCAATGAAAGGGATAGAAGAGTGAGAACACATATCTCACAAGACACTGTATAGAAATCTTAATAGAGGCGGTCGATTTTGATTTTTGGAGGCATGCAAGGGAAACCGCCTCCAAAGTAAGCCCTTGGTTAATAGATTCATAACTGAGGCGGTTGTCTTGCTCGCATCCGTTAATCCTTTAATAGAGGTCGTCTAATTTAAAAAAAACATAGCGAGCCCCCATCGAGCCCACTGTTGGGCCCAATCAAGCCCGCTGGTGTCGCATCCGCCGGATTGGGGCACGCCTCCTCGTCGTCGTGAGCTGATCGGAGCCCGCCCTCACCAGATCTCGATCTGCATGTGTCGCCGCCAAGCTAATCTGCGAGAAGAAGGGAGGGTGGGGGATGGATCTTCCCTAGATTTGAGAGAGTAGAGAGGACGAGGGGCATACCTCCTTGCGCCGCTAGCCGCTGTTGCTGCTGCTCCACGGACCGAGGGCCCTGCATCTGCACTGCTGGTACCGCCCACATCACTCCGCCGGGGCTGCCTCTGTCCACGTCGAGGCCAGCTCCAACGTTTGCACCGCTCGGGCCTAACGTAGATCTTCGTTGTGTCCGCATTTGGGGGCTGGATCCGCTCCATAGATGGTGAGAGGGAGTCATAACAAACCGATCTTGACCAGATCCGGCCAACCGGCGCCAAGATCCGGATGACTAGTGTCTGGTCTGGTCGACCGGTGCCTCCACCTCCCAGCTGCCGCTTCTACCACCTGACCTCACCCTACCGCAAAAATGCCACCGCCACCCAGGAGTGTGTGGCCCTCTACCCTGGAGGACAGAGGAGAGGGAGTTGTGCGCCTGGAGGAGGAGAGGGAGACATGCGTCAAGGTGGTGAGGGAGGATGGCATAGGAGGGGGTAGGAGATCATCGGAGGGAGGGAGGAAGGAGAGCTCCGCTGAGGCGTGAGGAGCATTCGTGCACGCGGAGAGGAGCTAGAGGAGGATGGTGTGCGGCTTAGGAAGGGAGTGAGTTGAGGATGAAACCTTAAGTGGCTTCTATATATACACATCCTCGGAATTGGGCCTCTTGCCTAGGCTGATTGGGCTAGTATTTTTTGGAGGTGGGCCTTATAGTGTGCCCGCCTTCGAAAATCGATTTATGGAGGCGTCCGCGTTAAGATGACCACCACTATAAATAAGTCATTTTTGGATGCGATTGTTTTAAAACTACTGTCTCTGTTAATCCATTAATGGAGGCGCTTTTCTAATAGTGACCGCCTCCGTTAATATGAGGTTAACGGAGGCAGGCCAATTAAGATGATCGTCCCTGTTATCTGTTAACCGAGGCGGACACTTTGATGGCCGACTGAGCTTGACCAGGCTGGGAATAATTTAGGCGGGGGAACAGTGCCTGCCTCCCATCAAGAAAGTGCAACGCCACCTAAAAGAAATCTTATACTAGTGAGATGTATATCCTGCCCACCGACACCCTCTAGAGTGCAGTGATGTGGATACCCTACTCTGGAGCCCGATGCAATCTGTGATGCCCCACTTCGGCCACAAGTGAATCAAGAGAATTATGGTGCGATCGATTGCAGCGGCCGGTGATTTCTTTCCTCTCTGTTTCCTATCCTTTATGTTTCAAGGTACTGCGAGGCTCACAGTGAAAAATTAGAGGAACGCTGATCTTGCCAGGATCGTGGGAGATTATTTTGGCGGTGATGGGAACCTGAAAAAATGGTGCATTTTAGGAGGTGGATATTCCCTTTTTCAATTTTGATGCCAAAGGAAGGGGAAGGAGCAAACGGTGCAAGATCACAACAGGTAGAACCATGGACCCACGTTAGAATGTCGCACTAAATTAATGTCTCCTCTTTAGTCTTTTTATAGTTGTGTGAGAGATCTTAAATTATAAAGGCTCTTCGACCAAAAATATAACGTATCAAATGTTTCAGATTTATCACCAACTATAAGGTATCTTATGTTGTTCAACTCTATCTACATATATTTACCTTTTAAACTCCATATATGCATGGGTTTTAAACACCATCGCTCTAAATAACTTACATAACTAGAGCGTGTTTGGGATTGATGCACAGACTCTATTCCACAAACTTCATCACAGAGCAACTTCACAAAAAACTTAGTGTTTGTAGAGCATCCCTTTAGGTGCTCTCATAACTCAATTATTATTTTTCTAAAGTTGAACATGTTTGGCTGAAAACATGAGCAGAGCTAAAAAACATGTATTAGAGCAGTTCTAAACACCTCTTAATATCTAGAAACAATAATAGGCACGTCTACCTTTTTAAACTATGTAATAATAATAAATTTGGCAAGTTAACAACATAATTGACTAATTGTTGAGAAGCAAATTATGTTAGTCTTTTGTTATACTCTTAATTTAAAGTATGTTCGATATAAGAGTTAACTGCTAGCTAACTAAAAAATAGCTATAAAATTGGTCTTAGTGTATCTAAATAGGAGGGCTAAAATTCTCAAAAAAAGGAGGGCTAATAGATGGGCTTACAAGAGGGCCAATAGATAAGCTAATTTTTTAGCTAAAATCTTAAACTAGTTATTAGGCAACTAACTGACCTTAGTGAATTTATGCTAATTTTTAGCCTAATTAGTAACTAGTCTACCTCATACTAGTATGCCCTTAATAATCTTCCCTCACCCGAATAAGTTGTCACTCATTTTTTTTTCTTTTGGACGCCATTATTCATCTTCCACCTCGCCACCGCCCCCAGCCTACCGCGCTTGCAATAGCCCCATCTTCCCCTTTCCCTCTAGTCGATGTCTTCTCCGACTCCGGTGAACTGCCACGTCACCCTCGACCCAACCTGACCCGGCCACCGCCGCGGCGCCGCCAGACCCCCTAAACCTCCTAATCACCATGCCCACCACCTGGCCTACCTGCCTCCCCACCGGTCGTCCCTTTCTATACTGCCAGAGTTGGAAGAAAGAGGAGAGGCTCGCCAGAACCATAGGGTGTTCGTCTCTGACGGTAGAGGAGGAGGAGGAAGAAGAAGATCAGGAGGAGGCCTCCTACATGGTAGCGGGCGTCAGCGTCGCTTGCTGGAGCTAGGAAAGAAGTCAGGCATACGGGAGAGGCCGGATTCGGAAGAGAAAATTAGGTGATGGATTCCTATAAATCACTCGAGTGAGGGGATAGCATTTTACCTAAAATTATCTGAATATTTTGTTTTTTAGGACAGATGGAGTATTAAGGTGTACTCCTACCATGGATAACCTTCTAACCATGTATGCCAAAATCTAATAGCACTCGTGTGCATGTGCCGATGTCCCAAATAAATACCTTCCATCGTGGAGGAACTCGTGGCCTCGCAGCAGCTCTCCACCGAGTGCGCCCGCCTCTCTCTCTCTCTCTTTCCATCTCGCGCGCGCCCGCCTCTCTCTCTCTCTCATCAGAATTGGGCGGGATCCGAGACGGCCGCGCTGGTCGCATTGCTCGATCGAGGAAAAAACATTCAGCGAAGCAGGTAGGTCGAAAGTGGAGGAGGAGAATGCAGCAGCAGATGGCGGCGACGGTGGAGGAGCAGATGATGGTGAAGGGCATCAGGGAGGAGTCTCCGTGGGAAGCCCTCCCCAAGCGCATCCAGGCAGCGCTCGTCTCCAAGGAGGAATGGCACCGCAGGTACGTGCCTGTGACTGCGTCAGATCAAACCCCGAGAACCAATTTATCCATCCTGAATGTTTCTGCTTGAAAAAAAAAACTAAAAAAACAATCCAGTACAACAATTCATCGAATTTGGGCTTTCATTCCATGAATTGGCTTCCATTTTAGGCTTATTCAAGTGGAATTTTTTTCTTGGCAATTTTAGGTTTATGTTTTTAGCTAGGGTCATGAGGGTGGCAAGGGTTGTGTTTGTCTGATGGCAACATAAAGTAATAGAGGTATATAGTTGTCATTTATTTATATCTGTTAAAAATACGTACAAAATAATAGAAGTATCATTTGCGTGCATGGAAATGTAATGGTTTTACCTAAAAAGAACAAAAGCACAACATACTTGGTGAAAATATGTAAATAAAAATAATTAATATCTAGACCATATACCAAATTTGTTGGAGAGCATAGTTCAAATACAAAACTCAAAGCCATCATCCCTATTATGAGCAATCTTTTGATTTCATAGCGTCTCTTTTAGTTGTCACATGTTTGATATCCTGGTTTATACAAACATTGCCACAGGATTGTGGATTATTGTATACGTAAAAGGTTACCATGGAGCTCCTGTTTTGCCCGAAAAGTGTGCAAAGAAGGGGACTATTATGAGGATCTGATGCGATACCTCCGCAAAAACCTTGCAGTATGTTGTCCATATTTTTCTTGTTCCTTACTCAACAATTTTACGATATCCCGCAAAAAAGAGAAAAATCTGTATCCTGTTTTGCTGATATCTTAACTGACAAACGTATACTGAATAGCAGAGTTCCTAGCCAGGCTTCAAAAGGATCATAAACGATTTTATTCTACTTGTTTCCATACTTATTTCTTCAGAATGCTAAATACTATGACTGAAGGTTGCTCATGTAACACGATTCTTTTATTAATATTCTTAGGCTTGGATACTTTTGTAAAACATTTCTATCATGACTGCCTTGGAACAATATTTTTGCAGTTATATCCATACCATCTTGCAGACTTTATATGCCGAGTAATGAGGATATCACCCTTCAGATATTACTGTGATGTCCTTTTCGAAGCTATGAAGAATGGTAACCAATTGCTATAGAAAACACTTTATGCCATCGCATTGCACTTGATTAGTTCACCTGCCATCATGCCTAACAAAGGAATGACATAACTCGTAAATATCATTTCTTTGAGAACCTACACAATCTCTGCATCATGCTAATATGTTTTATTTCTTGTATAAGTCCTATTTGTAATTATTTCTGCTCATCCTGGAGATTTGGAAAATCTGATTAGGCTTCTGATAATATGCACTTTTCACTTTTTAAAACCTTTATATTATGGAGATTATTGCACACCTATTCTTTGATCCTTCGTACTAATACTCAGTCCAAATTTTAGTTCAGTTTAGCTTTGTTCGAAGTCAAATTTGTTAACTTTGACTAAGTTTTTAGTACAATATAGAGTAAAGTGCACCAGCGGTCCCTAAACTTGCGCTGATGTGTCATCCCGATGTCTAAACTCGCAAATCGACCGTTTTGGTTCTTAAACTTGTTATTTTGTGTCATCCCAGTGACTAAGCATGCAAATCGATCATTGAGATCCTCAAATTTATTTGTCATCTCGGTTCCTAAACTTGATTTCAAGTTTCATCTCGGTACAAAGAGAAAGATCTAAAATTTAATATAAAAAATAATTCATAAGTCTTTCATACGAACTCGAATGAAGATAAACTTTATACCAAAATTGTAGATCGCGACGTGATCTACAACTTTGTAGTTGAAAAGTTTTCTATTCGAAGTCGTTTAGTGTTTGAAAACTTAATTTTCAATTATAAATTTTAAAATCTATAAACATACAACAATATTTTGGGACCCTAAACAATTTTATTTTAAAATAAATTCAACTCTAAAGTTGTATCACGTGGAGGGCTACAATTTTGATATAAAGTTTATCGTCATTCGAGTTTATATGAAAAATTTATGAATTATTCTTTAATATCTAGTTTTTAGATCGTTCTGTTTGGACCAAGATGACACTCAAAACCAAGTTTAAGGACCGAGATGACACAATTGAACAAATTTGAATACTTAAATAGTCGATTTAAAAGTTTAGGGACCGGGATGACACATCCGAACAAGTTTACGGACCAGGATGACACAGACGAACAAGTTTAAGGACCTAAACGATCGATTTGCGAATTTAGGGACCGGAATGATATAGGAATGCAAGTTTAGAGACAGCCCGTGTACTTTACTCAAAAATATAAATATAAATATTAACATGTACAAGCTCAAATAAATGCACTATAAAGACATATGTCATGGAGAATTTAAGAAAAGTAGTTTCATGCTATAGATGTTGGTGTATTTTCCTATAAATTCAGTCAAAGTTAGAAAAAATTAACTTAGAATAGTTAAAGTGGCCCATAATTTGAAATGGGAAAGTACATACATCATTGAGGATACTTTTTATTTGTTGTTGTTGCAAACAATAGGTTTTGTAGTTCTGATTTGTTTATAATATTGGCAGAGCAACCATACGACAGTATTCCAAACTTCAGTGCTGCAGATGCTTTGAGGATTACAGGTGTAGGAAGAAATGAATTTATTGATATCATGAATAAGTGTAGATCAAAGGTATTTATCAACTGTACCACGACCTTTCATTAACATTGTTGTTGCCCGAGGAAACTGGAATGCATGTTATGACAGGCGTCCAATATATTAGGCGCCTGCACACATCAGGAGGTTAGTAGGCGCATAGAACATGGGGCATCTAGATTAGATGGGCTCCAGGCCCAATTATCTTTATTATTTCAGTATTTACTATTGGCCCCAATAGGCTAGTTATTTATTATTATTATTATTATTATTATTATTATTATTATTATTATTATTATTATTATATAGTAAACATTATTAGAGGGATTAGGAAGAAAGCAACTTATTTGTTGTTGGAGCCGCAAAACCCTAGCCGTCTGTTTCTTCTTCCCTGCACTGGAATCACGGCGACAATTCGTTGCTCTTGCTCGCTCAGTCCTCACCCCACGATCTCGCACCCCTACAACCTTTGTAGCAAGCCTGGTAGGATCTGTAATCCTATAAATCTGATATAAAACTAGTATCAACAATGTCAGGCCCTCCTCCCACCATCACCAGCCCACTGTTGCCGCCGACCACTACTGCCTCCATGCTAATCTCCACGTCCCCGCTACCATCCCCGGCAGCACCCGCTGCGTCCTCTCCAGTCACACTGGAGTTCTTGGCCGTGGCCGTCCAGGACCTGTTCCGGTCGATGCCTGCTATGTAGTCCTTCCTGACCGGTTCCTACCAACCATCGCTGCCACAACCGCAATTAGTTGTGGCCTCCCTGCCCTCGGTGTTCCCATATGGGATGCACCAGCCCACCACGACGGGTGGCCCCTCCATAGACTGCGGATGCCTACCTCCCCATTGTCGCTTCTATTTTTTGTCCTGCCCTCCATGTTCTCGGGCCGGCGTATACCACGGCGATCTCCCCGACCACTATGCCGATGGCAGCTCCTAACCCCACCACCGGTGCCTTGATCCCCCAGGGAGGGACGGTCCAGCACTACCCCTACGCCAATAGGGTCGGGGGCGACCTGATGGCTCCCTCCTCTACAGCGGAGACGTCCAAGCCAGCCATCGAGGCTCTAGTAGCTTCCGGTGGGAGCCATGGCACGCATCCTCCGCGCTTCTACAAGTTGGAGTTCACCACTTATGATGGCGCCGAGGATCCTTTCAATTGGCTCAACTATTGTGAGCAATTTTTCTGCGGACAGCGCACTCTAGCTTCGGACAGTACGTGGTTTGCATCATACCATCTCACTGGAGCGGCGCAGACGTGGTACTATGCTCTTGATCAGGACGAAGGCATGCCATCATGGTACCGTTTCAAGGAGCTGTGCAATTTTTGCAGTTTGGGCCAGCAGCTCGTAACCCAGACTACCCGAACTCAACGGTGCAAGATTATTCGGCTCGATTCAATGCAGTACTCTACCATGCCCATAATCTCTTGGCACCACAGAAGGCAGTGTTTGTGGGTGGCCTCCTGGAGCACATCAAATTCAATGTGGAACTTCGGGAGCCCTAGGACCTTCAAATGTCCATACACCTGGCCAGGGCATTTGAACACCGGGCTACCATCACTAGCTACGGGGCAGCATGGCGCCCGACCTCCCAAGCGCCCCGGGTTCCCAGCACCCCCCGGCCGCCGGCTCCATCAAACTCCGCTAGCAGCTACAAGCGTGGCTGTTGTACCAGCAACAGCAGAACTAGCGGCACCTGCTCGGCCTTTCCACTGTTTGTCTCCAACCGAGCAATTGGAGCGTCATCGCTAGGGCCTCTGCTACAACTGCGACGAGCCATATGTGTGTGGCCATGTGTGTTCGCAGCTTTTCTATTCGGAATCAACGGATTTTCTCGACTAAGATGTTCCAACGGAGGAGCTTTTCTAGGAGGATGCCACACTTCTACAAGTTCCACATTAGAAGGTTGCTCCTGCCACGGTCTAGGAGTAGGCTGCCCAGCCCACCGTCTCACTCTATGCCATCGCCGGTGTCCAGACTAAAAATGACATGTTACTGCCAGTCCATGTTCATGGCCACCGCCTCGTGGCGCTCCTTAATTCAGGTTCGACACACAACTTCATCATCGCCGACCTCATGCGCCGACTACACCTTTCTATTGTGTCTCATCCTTCTATGCGGGTGTCGGTGATGAATGGGACCGCGTGCCTTGTGAAGGGGTCACCTATAACATCGCTTTCGCCATTGTGGCGAGGAGTTCATCGGTTGTTTCAGCATCAATCTTGGGGTGTTCGATCTCATCCTCGGTGTCGAGTACCTCCGCACTTTGGGTCCTATCCTCTGGAATTGAGGACCTGGCATGGATTTCACTCACGGGGGCCGACATATTCTGTGGAAGGACCTGGGTTCCCCCCACGATGACATTCGGGAGCCAGCCACGCGTGCGGTCACTGTTGCTCCGCCACAGCCTCTTTTGAATACAACAGTTCGGCCCGGCATTCAATGAGCTGCATGGGCTGCACAACAGTTCGGCCCGGCATTCAACGAGCTGCATGGCTGCCACCGGTGCGCCCATATGATCATTGTATCCATATACTTTTGGGTACCACACCAGTGGTAGTTTGTCCCTACCATTACCCACAGTTACTGAAGGATGAGCTAGAACGAGTGTGCAGCCATGCTCGCCCAAGGCATCATCAAGCCAAGCACATCCCCGTTCTCCGTGTCCCATGTTGTTGGTGCATGCGGTTCTACATCGACTACCACACTCTTAATGCCAAGACATCTAAAGACAAGTTTCCAATCCCAATGGTTGATGAGCTACTCGACGAGCTGCATGGCGTTAGGTTTTTCACCAAGCTTGACTTGCGCTTGAGCTATCATCAGGTGCGAATGCATCCTAATGAACGCCATCAAAACGGTGTTCTACACCCACCACGGGCACTTTGAGTTCTTAGTGATGTCTTTTGGCCTCTCCAACACACCGGCCACTTTCATGGCCCTGATGAACGACGTGCTTCGCCTCTACCATCGTAGGTTCGTGCTAGTGTTCTTCGACGCATCCTCATTTATAGCTCTTCATGGGCAGATCATTTGCAGCACATCAACATCTACCTCGAAGAGTTACGAGTGCACCTGCTACACCTTAAGCTCTCCAAATGCTCATTTGGGGCATTGTCAGTGACCTACCTCGGCCATGTCATTTCAACAAGGGGTGTCGCCATGGACGCTGATAAGGAGGCCGTTGTGGCCTCGTGGCCGACCCCACGGTCTGCCCATGGCCTGCGCGGATTCTTGTCCGCGCTAGCTACTACAGAAAGTACATCCGTGACTTCAACATTAACGCAGTCCTGCTGACACGCCTCCTATGCAAGGATGTGTGTTTGCCTGGTCTGATGAGGCAAACACGGCATTCCGCACACTCAAGACCGCCCTGTCCACGGGTCCCGTGCTCCAGATGCCCGACTTGAGCACATCGTTCATTGTCGACTGTGATGTGTCCGGTGCTGGGTTCAGAGTGGTCCTACACCAGGACATCGGGTCGCTCGCCTTCTTTAGTCGGTCGTTCATTGTACGTCATCTCAAGCTCGCGGCTTATGAACGTGAGCTGATCGAGCTCGTCCGGTCAGTACGTCACTGGCGGCCATACCTATGGGGGTGCCACATTTTGGTTCGCGCAGTCACTATCTCCTCAAGTTTTTGCTCAACCAACGCCTCCCACCGTGTCGCGGCACCAATGGATCAGTAAGTTGTCCAGTTTCGACTTCGCCATCGAATATCGCTGCGAATGTTTTTATCACGTTGGTGGATGCTCTCTCCCGGCGGGATGCGGAGGATGGCACAGCTCCAGGGGCAGCCGCTAATGCCATGTCCACACCAACATTCACCCTCCTCGACGACATCCTCGCGGCCATATCAGCAGCCACATATCAGCAGCCACAGACACTCAACTTCTACTCTAGCACTTGTGACTGGTGCGCTGGACGCACCCTGGCGCGTCGATGACGGGCTCCTGCTCCATGGTGCTCGCATCTTTCTGCCTACTCAAGATGACCTGCGCCATCAGGTGCTCCTCCTGGCTCACTTAGCAGGCCATCACTAGGGGATTCAAAAGTTGCTCTACTGACTGTGCTTGGACTTCTACATCCTGAGCGACCACGCTTTGGTCCAAGACTTTGTACGGACATGCGTTGTTTGCCAGCGGAACACGACAGTCCCTGCAGCCCCTCGACGTTCCGTCCTAGGTCTGGGCGGACATCTCGATGGACTTTATCGAGGGGTTGCCCAAGGTCAGTGGCAAATCCGTCATCCTCACAGTAATTGACTAATTCTCCAAGTACCCTCAGTTCATCGCCCTGGGCCACCCATACACCACTACCTCGGTTGCACGTGCCATCTTCGATGGTATTGTTCGTCTACAATGGTTCCCTTCTTCAATCATCAGCTACAGGGACCTGGCCTTCACTTGCCATGTGTAGCGTGACCTATTTAAGATGGCGGGCGTTTCTCTTCGCCTAAGCATGACCTTCCATCCATAGACAAACTGTTAGTCTCAGCTGGTCAATAATTCAGTGTGTCACAGGTGACCAGCCGCGTGCGTGGGTGGACTGGCTGCCCTGGGCTGAGTATTGCTACAACTCCACTTTCCACATGGCCCTGTGCGCTACACTATTTGAGGTCATCTATGGTCGACCACCACCAGCTTGCCGCCCTACACGGCTAGGTCAGCCCAGACGGACACGGTGGACAGCCTCCTCCGGGATTGCTACGAGATGCTTCCTGAGATCCGTGAGCGACTTCTCCAAGCGCAACAGCTGTTCAAGAAAAACTATGACGCGTCTCACCGTGACCGGGAGTTTGCTGTCGAGGATGGGGTATGGTTGCGCCTTCTTCACCACACTGCCCAGTCCCTTGAGCCCCACGCCAAGGGAAAGTTTGGTCCTCGCTATGCTGGTCCGTTCCAAGTGCCAGAGGGCATCGGCCAGGTAGCCTACTGCCTACAGCTTCCAGAGGATGCCCACCTGCATGACGTCTTCTAGGGGGGGTTGCTTAAATCCCACAAGGGTGCTCCTCTGCTCCTCTGCAGCTGACATCGCATGAGCGCAACTTTGGCGCGACGTGTGCCATGTGCTTGTCAAATGGCATGGCATGCCCGAGGATGAAGCAACTTGGGAGCCTCTCCAGCGTCTTCGCGACTTCTATCCCGCTTTCCAGCTCAAGGACGAGATATTTGCGCAGGCGGGGAGAGATGTTATGACCGACATCTAGTATATTAGGCGCTGACACACAATAGGAGGTTAGCAGGCGCACATAAGATGAGGGCGCCTAGATTAGATGGTTTCCATGCCCAATTATCTTCATTATTTCAGTATTTACTATTGGTCCCAATAGGTTAGTTATTTATTAAGATAGGACTCTTAGATGGGAATTATATATTGTAAACGTTGTTCAGGGATTAGGCGGAAAGCAATTTATTTGTTGCCGGCTTCCTTCATAGAGCCGGGAAACCCTAACCGCCTATTTCTTCTTCTTCCTTGCGCTGGAATCACGGTGCCGATCCGTCGCTCTTGCTCGCTCAGACCTTGCCCCACGATCTCGCACCCCTACAACCTTCGCAGGGATCTGTAATCTTATCAGCATGTGTAATCTTGCTGTGATGTAGGAATGGACATACTTTGGTTATTATTTCCTGAATGGAAGTGAGAACATACTGAAAATAACATTTATCACGTTTTCTCCTGTTACAAAAATAACCTTTCCATTTTCGGATATTTAGAAGATAATGTGGAAACTGAACAAATCAATTGCGAAAGAGTTGCTGCCAGCAGAACCTGCAGATTTAGCAATAGAACCATGGTGGGGCGTTCAATTTGTCAACTTCACATTGGAAGAATTTAAGGTTAGATCCATCTATGGTGATTTTTACTTTTGTTGAGTAAGGACATTGCAATTTGACAGAAAAAAAAAATACAATGCTGTCATTCCTATCATGTAAAGTATACATTGTTTGTTCTCCATGGAAGAAAATAATACATTAGTAGCTTGCATCAGTGGTAACTGATGCTCTGATTTACTGTAGAAGCTTTCCGAAGAAGAGACATCAGCAATAGACAAAATATGTAAGGAGGAAGTCAATTCATATGTTCTATTTGATCCGGAGGTAGTATGGGGCCTTTATAGGAGAGGGATGGTGTACTTTGATGTCCCTGTTTATCCTGAAGATCGTTTTAGAGGTACGCAGCATCAACAAGCTTTGTCACTGTTTAATTCTATATATGATTTCACAACTTGGGCCCATTTTAAGATCATTGCCATGTGGGCCCATATGGCCATATTCATCCGCACAGTTGCCTCCTTTTTGCTTTTTTTTTTGGCTGAAGAAAATGTCAGGAAGAAGCTTGAATATATCCTGCTGTCTCTAGAAAGGAATATTTCGACCATAAACACCTTAGGTCTCTTATTTGTTGTAGCCAAACATCTATTTGGGATGCTTCAGTTTTGAATTCATACCATCACTTCAGTTTCCAGGCTTGAAGGTTTTGTTTCAAACAAGGATCAGTCCTATGAAGATCCAATTGAAGAGTGAGTAGTTTCCTTCAGTAGTCTTCTGTGAAACTGTAATGAACTACATTCCCTATTTAGCTGTAGTGAATTGCTAGATTTTTCTATAGCTGTTAAAATCAGTGTACGATTTTTTATACTGCAGGTTACTATATGCTGTATTCGTTGTATCAAGTGAAAATGCTACGGTTGCTGAATTGGCTACAACTTTACAGGCTGACCTTTATCAGCTCCAGGCAGCTGCATCATTTGCTTGTCGACTAGGATGGGCTGTAAAGCTTTTGGATACCGACTCTGTTCTTAGGGATTCAAGCACTCCTGCATTGTCCAATAATATTCTTAGTGATGAAGATGAAAGTTCACGTACAAGTATCACCTCAGAAAAGTCTGGTCATGAGTTGCTTAGTAATGATTCTGATGGACACAAGAAACACTCTGGGATGGCTTATGTGGGCTTCATTGTAGATGCTAATGTAACTTCATATTTAATGATGGGTTCACTGTCTCCAGGTTAGATTCCCTTGCAATTGCCCAGTAGATATTTCACATTGTAAAGCAGAAATCTCTGCAATATCACTGATATCTAATGAGATGTTCCTAAATTTTCTAATTGACAGTATAGTTGTCTATTTTTTAAAATGCTTACACGGCTCCACAAAACTTTTCAATAAAAGTGGCATAATGGACTAACGCTATCTCACTAACCTGTTGCAGGTTTGAAGTCACATGCTGTAACACTATATGAGGCAGGCAAACTTGGTGATTCTTGTATTGCTGATTTATGCAATGATCTAGCCAGTTTGGAGGGAAAACGGTTTGAAGGTGTGCTGCAGGAATTTGCAAATCATGCTTTTAGCCTTCGATGCTTCCTTGAGTGTTTGTTGTCTGGCGGAACTTCAAATGAAACAAGTGACCTGACTAGTGAAGCAAATAATCAGGAGAGCTCTACACAGGACGATTTAGATACTACTAAAACTAAGGAAAACAAAGAAAATGATGGTGTTGATAATGCTATTGAAAACTCAATTCAAATTTCAGAATCCTCTGATGGTGGTCAACAGGAGGAGTTATCACCGCAGGATCACAGAATGGGTGATTCTGATGCCGCAGATGTGAATGCATTATCATCTTCAACTATTGTATCTGAAGGCAAAGAAAGCATACTCAAACACGATTTTAACAACATTCAGGCTACAAAGCTGTGTGCTTCTGCTTCAACTGGTAACTGTCCATTGTCGAACAGTAAAAGAAGTTACCGAGTTAACATTCTTCGCTGTGAGAGCTTAGCTTCTCTGGCCCCATCCACACAAGAAAGACTACTTGCTAGGGACTATGACATTGTAGTGTCTATGATCCCTCTTCCATCTTCGTCGGTTCTACCCTGCCCATCTGGACTAGTACATTTTGGTCCACCTTCTTACTCTTCAATGACACCTTGGATGAAACTGGCATTGTATACATCAGGGACTTGTGGCCCAATATCTGCCGTTTTTATGAAGGGGCAGCGATTGAGGTTGCTGCCTGAACCATTAGCCAGCTGCGAGAAGGCACTGATATGGTCTTGGGATCAATCTGTGGTGGGAGGACTAGGGGGCAAGTTTGAAGGGAACTTAGTGAAAGGAAATCTTCTTTTGCATTACTTGAACTCAATGACAAAACATTCTGCTGTCATAGTGCAGCCATTAAGCATAGATGATCTTGATGAGACAGGAAACATTATCACCATGGATGTCCCGTTGCCATTGAAAAATGCCGATGGGTCAATCTCATCCACAATAGTAGGCACTGACTTGCCGGAGAAACAAGTCTCAAATCTAATTTTGCTACTAGAAGACTTGTCCAGTAAAGTTGAGTTGAGCACAGTTGGGTACCTCCGATTACTAAGGCTTCACAGGGTAAATGAATCCCACGAAACTCCAGAGGATGAGAGTTTTGAATGGGTGCCTTTGACCATAGAATTCGGCATCCCTTTGTTTAGTCCACAGTTATGTGAAAAGATCTGTGAAAGGGTGGTTGAGTCGCAAATGCTTCAAAAGGATGATATCACTGAAACTTATGAGACAATGCAGAATGTGAGGAAGAGACTAAGAGAGTTGTGCACCGAGTATCAAGCAACTGGTCCGACAGCAAGGCTATTTAATCAGCGGGGAGGCTCAAAGAACAACTCCCCACGCAAACTAGTGCAAATCGTAAGTGGCAGATGGAGTCCATTCCATGATCCGTCTACGCCCACTCATTCCAGCCCCCCTGCTGAACACGACAGAGCAAAACCAGCAGCAAGACGACAGAGATGCTTCACCGAAGTTCTGAGCTTTGATGGGAGCATCCTCAGGTATATATTTTCTTAGGACTGAAGGAAATTATTCAGCTTGTGCGTGCGTGCGTGCGCGCGTGTGTGTTCTCGTAAGATTCTTGTCATCCTAATTTTGTTGACTCGTTGTCATGCTTTTGGATCTCGATAGGTCATATGCACTCACTCCCGTGTATGAGGCTGCCACAAGATCGGTCTCTGAAGAGCAACCAACCACACCTGCAGCGAAACCGGATCATGAGGATGCCAACACCAAGGATGTGGCCTTACCAGGAGTCAATCTGATATTTGATGGAGCTGAGTTGCACCCATTTGACATCGTTGCCTGCCTTCAAGCTCGCCAACCTCTCTCATTGATAGCCGAGGCATCGACAACATCATTGGCAATGAAATAACGAGTCCACTACTAGCACATTTTCTGTAGGTGACGGAGTTCAGTAGTGTTTGTCATTGCATTCTTTTTGCTGATATATGCAGAATTGCTTGAAGGGGGCTTCTCAAAGCAGGCATTTTTTAAAAGCTTGTTGCAAGGACATTTTTGGCACTAGCGTTATAGGTTCTCTTGGTTTTTATACAGTATACGGATACCTTCTATTATACTACGAGATGTGAATGTGACTAGTACTCATAGTTGCTTATTTGATCTTTGTAGCCGTTTTATTGTGGCAAATGCAATCTATGTAATTCGTCTAGAAAATTATTCGTATCAAATGCTCCAGTGATGGTAAAAAAAAACTAAAGCTTCACTGCAAGCGCCAAGTGCTGTCGTCCAAATCTATGCCATTTGTTAGCGTAACACAAGTTATTTTCCTTCAAGCATGATGGTTTGAACTTTGAAACAGCATCTTTGACAATCGGCGCAGCTACAAATGCTCCATCATCGTCGATGGTTGTGTTTGGTTAATTGTAACTGACCTTTAGTAGTTGATCTCTTCACCTTCTTGCTGGCGGAAAAGATGGTTGCGTGATCCTAAAAGTAGACCCAAGTCTCGATTACTTATCCCACATCTCCTAAAAATCTATATATATAGGTGGTCTTCTATCATTAGTAGTGTAGCTGGGTCTTCTATTATTAGTAGTGTAGCTAATTCTTCTTCTCCCCGGCAGATAGTACTCTCTCCATCCCAAATTATAAGACATCCCAATCCTAAGAATCTTGGATAGTCGAAGTATCTATAGTTTGATCAAACTTATGTGACAATATAATAACATTTATGATGTCAACTAAATATCATTAGATTTTTTGTCAATTATATTTTCATAATACGTCTATTTGATGTCATAAATCTTTATAACTTTCTCTATAACTCTCTAATATTCTTAGAATATCTTATAATTTGAGATAGAGAGAGTACCTTTAAGGCAAAACCTAACGCACTTCCGGTCACTCTAACTAGCTAGCGCGACCAGCGCACCCGGATACCATGGGTCGGCCTCCTTCGATACGATCATTGATTATAAAGAGGGCTCGTACAATTCATTGGTTTCATGTGCACATATTATTCACTTGTAGGTATAAATGTGTAAGTACAAGTACATTAAAGTTGAACTATCACTTCGATCATCGGTTTTCCAATGGTGCTTCATTAGGAAGGTCAGAACTCATTCATCTGAAGCACGACCAAGGTGAATGAGTACTTGATGAAAAGTTTGTTTGATAAAGTTCAAATAGATCTGGGTTCCACCTTATTATCACGTTGGCAAAAGCTTCAAATCATCAAGACACATGATGTCACTATTTCTGCCAGGAGTTGTGTCATCGTTATGGACTTGTTATTCACCCTTGGGACCCTAGCCCAAGTTGAAGTATGACCGGTTTTTTTTTAAAAAAGTTGAAGTATGCCTCAATGGGACAGAGAACGCACTAAGAAAGTCCTTGGACGTCCCCCCTTAACCACCACCTTAGGAGGTCAGCAAGAGCGTCCAAGCCAAGTTGTAGGGTTAATCCATGTGAAGTTTGACTTCATCTTAGGCTCCAGTAGCAGGCAGACCAAACATATGGATAGAAAGATAACTTGATAAGGAAACAAGTGATAGTGGTCTTACATGAAAATTTCTTCAAAATCAACTGGAATCATCAAAATAAGTTCACGTCCAAACACCACATGGAGGTGAATAGGAGTCCTTGGACGCCACTTAGCCTATATATTCAGTAACCGCCCCCGAAGATAGGGTTTGGGTTTTGCTTTAGATTAATCTATTTTTAAACAATTGTCGTTTTCGATTGTAAAATCTCACATTGAGATCTAATCATACATCTACAAGTTGTCACTTTATTGGAGTTGTATCTTATCTTGTTTTTGTTTGTATTCTTTAATTCAAAACATCAATTAGCCTTCTTGGTAAAGTCAACCGGATTGTGACACTGTTGATAACGAGAGGAGACATGGTGCTAACGTTGCATGGTTTGGGTCTTTGTGATCTAAAGCCAATCAGTGTGTCGCTCTATCAAATCGATTGTTATGTTGAATCTGACGAAAGATCGCAAATATTGTCCCTATCAAGGTGGTAACCAAAGCTTTTAGGTATACCATCAGGTTCTCATTTTACAATTAGTTTGAGTGTTTTTGCCTTAGTCTCATAGTCCACTGCCATATTTGTTTCCTGTCCTAGAACCATTTGGGTCATAGCCTTTGCATAATTCAGTTTTAGAGTTTGCCGTATTGAGTTTATGTGCTAGGTCAAGGCTGGTTTACATTATGTTTGAGACTTATTTGTGTGATCCATCCATTGTTTTTCATCAACCGAAGCCATCATCAAAAGATCTGCATCTTGTATCCACGTAAAACCATAGTTTGGACTGTCTTCCATAAAATAATCGTAACTTTTGCATTTGAACTTGAAACGTGATGAAATTTATATCTGTGGAGAACACCAAAAAAGTTCAGATCTATTTCATCCCAACAAAGCTAGGTTCGTAAAAATTAGATTTTCAAAATTCAGTTAGGAAAATCAAGTTTCTGGGTTGGACAAGTTTTTGCATTCTTTATATAACACAATCCTAATTTTATACAGGCCACATCTTATATCCAATTGAGCTCAATTTTTTTTGTGGTGTGTTCTTGTGTGCTCCTTGCCAAGAAAAAATATCAAAAGCATGAAATAGAAAAAGCCTGAACAAAAAAACAAAAAAAGTAGTAAAAGCAAAGAGAAGAGAAGAGAAGAGAAGAGAAAAGGGTGTTCACTCTCTTGTTTGTCATAACTGGTGGTACGAACGCGTATAGGCCAGCAACTAGGACATGTGATCTGAATATTAATTCAATGTTGTTATTTGGTACTCACTTGTGTGACACATACATATAGTTGTTCTTTGTGTGTCTTCCAAACTCTATACTTCAGACCAGTATAAAAAGATCCTTGCAATTTTGGTGCTACAACACTCATAGGTATCACAAACCAGCGGCCGGTTGTAACGTTCACTATTTTGTTTTGGTAAGAACACTTGTAAAAATTTGGTAAGGCGTGTGAGAGTGTGTTTCCATTGACCCATAAATAGTTTATAGGTTATTTATTTTGATTTATTACAATGCCAAACAATGAGTTTGTTTTTAAGAGAGTGATATGTAGGACATTATGGACCGACTATCTACAAGGATGGATAAAATAATTGCAAAAGTTGGCACTACAATGTGCACACAACCATCCTCCTCCGCTGCTACAACGATATTGTCACCACCACGTTCTGCTTCTAGTATAGAGTTTGTACAACAAGTGTTCGGTTTTCAAATGGAGAAGGCGGAGCAAAACCAATTCAACAACTTATTCTAAACATACTTTGTTGGGAAAAATGACATTGTTGCATTATGATAATGGTGAGACCTGCAATAATCTTGCAAGCTTAGAGATGGTTGAGAAGCTTGGTATGACCACAAAGCCACATCCACATTCATACTACATCTAATGGGTAAATTCTTGGGATAAGATAAATGTAACTGAAATTGCATGCATTGAGTTTTCCCTTGGTGCTTACAAGGATAGTGTAGATTTTGACATAGTATTTATGGAAGATTTGGATATCTGGAAATAATGTTCATCATATTTATCCACATTCTTATACCTATGACTATTACTGAAAGTTTAAGAGAAGATCTCATGAGAGCAGAGAGAAGAAAGAATGTGCCTTTTAGACAACAATGAGTTATTTTAGATGTCACAATACCTTTATCTAAATCTATTTTTTAACAAAGAAGATATTATTTTGCCTCTTGTTGGAACTAATATTTTGCAGTATGTATCCAAAAAAGAGGAAAAAGAGATAGATAAAGAACATATAATTATCTCAGGTAAGAGCTCTCTTGATGTGCTGAATTTGTCCACCATTGATGATTGTCCTATTGATATTTGTAATAAAGTGAAGTTGAATGATAGCACTTTTGTTATTCTTGTGCCACAACATGTGAAAGAAATTTTTTTTTTATTGGAACAAAATATTATTGCTAAAAGTAAACAATTTATTCCTATTGCCATTGAAAAAGATGAGTTTAAATTATTATCTTATTTAGACACTTTGAGTTATATTAAGTTTGATACTCTATGTGTTCTTAGTACTTTGGAAGAGAAATTTAAATATGATGAACTGTCATGGTTGTCTACATGTACAAATCATTTCATTGGCAAATATAATTGTTAATGAGAGTATATGGTACACCAAGTTTATATTTGTTCAAATACGAAATCTCTTTTTATTGTGCATAAATATGATGAACTAGAGGACTATAATAGTTATAATAATGTAATGTTAAGTTTCCCTAGTTTTGTTATCAAGAAACATATTAAATTTCAAGATGTTGAACAATATTTTCTAATACCTACAACATGTCCTCCACCTAAACTCAATCGAAAACGGTTTGCTATCAAGAAGGCGAAGATGGTCACCATTGATTATAAGGTGAACTCGTTCCTACACTTACATAGTAATTTTTTGGTACAATTCATTTGGTTCCACATGTACATGTCATTATTTTTCTTGTAGGTATAAATGTGTATCAATGTGCAGGTCCAGTAAAGTGGAACTATCACTTCATCGGTAGTCCGATGGTGCTTTGTTAGGATGGCCATAACTCATCCATCCGAACTACGACTAAGGTGAATAATAACTTGATGAAAAGCTTGTTTGATAAAATTTCAAATATATCTAGTCCCACCTTTATATCACGTTAGCAAGAGCTTCAAATGCTCAATACATTGTGTCGCTATTTCTGTTAGGAGCTACATCACCGTCATGGGCTTGTTATTCACCCTTGAAACCCTAGCCTATGTTGGAGCATGCCCCAAGAAGATGTAGAACACACCAAGAAAGTCCTTGTATGTCCTCCCTCTTGGCCACCACCTTCCAAGGTCAACAAGGGCATCCAAACCAAGTTGAAGACCCAATCCATGCATGTGAAGTTTGAGTCCATCTCGAACTCCAGGAACAGTCTGTAGTAAGGCAGATGCCTGGGTTGCATACATATTCCATTTACGATGAAACACATATAGATGGAAAGATAATTTGATAAGAAAACTAATAGAAGTGGCCTCATATCAAATTTCTTTAAGAATCAACAGCAATTGTCTTGACGTCCAAAATTTATCAAGGCGTTGCGTTGGCTTTTTGTGGGCCGTTGGACCTTGTAATGTGTTGGCAGTGGTAGAGGCAAGTATCTGGTGAGCCTTGGCAACCGCCATATTTAAACATATAAAAAGACTGAATATATGTATTATATACATATAGGTGATATATGTTAATGTAGGCAACAACCAACATGCAAGTCTGCTTTGACAGCTTGATGCCTACGGGCCTGCACGTGTGGCCTAGTGGGCTCCGCTCCATGCCTTCACTATGCCTCCACTTGATGGGCCTCGTCTCCACTCACAAGAAGCTCGAAACAGAGCACAGAGTGGAGGGAAGCTAGGCCTATCACACATACAGAATGTGGATCGACTCATGTTCTTGTTTGTCTCTCCATTGCCAAGGTCTGTACCTAAATAAAGCTTTATTATGGGTATATATTTGTTCTAACAATCTTTATGTAGTGAGGTATTTTAGTACCAATGTTTTACTTTTGGATTTATGTTACATTTGCTTACCACAAAGTAATATGTATATTTAGACAACGTTATGATACATCCTTACATAGTTAATAGTTATATTATACGACCTTTACAAACCCGTCACATCTAGAAAACATTTCTGCCTCTGCCACTGTGTGTGTTGGGACATCATATGAACGTGAATAGGGGTCTTTGGACACCTATTAGCCTATATATTTAGTACTATCGCCTACTTTAGAGTTTAAGTTTTGATTTAGATTAATGTCTTTGAACAATTGTTGTTTTTGTTTTGTAAAACTCCACATTGAAATCTTAATCATACATCTGTAAATTATCACTTTATTTGAGTGTCATTTTATCTTGTTCTTGTAATCTTGCTTATGTTCTTCGATTCACAGCAGGGATTAACCTTCTTGGTGTCAACAAGATTGTAACATGATTAATAACTAGAGAAGATGTGGTGCAAAGGTTGTAGGATCCGGGTCCTTGTGAACTGCAGCCAAATCGTGTGTCTCTCTACCAACTCGATAGTTATCTTGAACCTGACTGAAGATCAGAAACCTTGTTCTCATTGCCTTATGGGAGAGGCATGTCATGTACCCATGTAAAACAATAAATGAAAGGTTGGACCGTATCCAAACACGGGAGAGGCTGCACACACATCCCACATACAAAAGCAATTGTTGGGCTATAGCTAACATAGCAAACATCCAGATTACATTATGTTCGGTTTAGTACATGGTTCCTAACAATACCTAAAAATTTGGTAACATTTTGCTGGGGCATTTATTTCAATTTTGGTTGGCACCACTATACTGCATACAATAAGATCTACAAAACTAGATCCATGGTACATATATTTTAATATAACATTTAAAATAGTGACAACTTATGTTTTTATATAGTAGCTCCTGACGTATTAAATATGAAGCAATTTATATGTTCCTTTTAGTCTTAGTTTTATTTTTTTTTCCCCGGTTGTCACTTTTAGTTTTTTTTATTTTTAACTTTTTGTATTTTTGAAAATAATAAGTTTTTTTTCATTTTGTATTTTTCACCTTAGTTTTTTGGTTGACAATTTTAGTTTTTTCTTTTATTGTGTTTACTTTAGTTTTTATTTGTCATTTATAGTTTAGTGTTTTGGTTGTCAATTTTAGTTTCAGTTTCTTTTAATTTTAGTTTCAATTATTTTAGTTTTAGTATTTTAAATTTTCATGTGTTTGGAATTAATTTATGATATCCTGTTACTTGCTCAAAATATAACTTGCTACATAGTTTGAAGTTAAGCTTGCTACACACAAGCTGAAATGTTTCTAGTAATTTCAGTTTTAGTATTATGTTTCATTTTTGCATTTTAGTGTGTCTACTTTAGTTTTCAGTTATTTTTTGTCAATTTCAGTTCAACTTTCTAGTTTTCAATTTTAGTTTCAGTTTCTAGTAGTTATTGTGTTTCAACTATCTATTCTTCATTGTGTCTACTTTGGTCCTCAGTTTGTTTTTCTCAATTTTAGATCAATTTTCTGGTTGTCAATTTTACTTTTAGTTTCTAGTAGCTATTTTAATGGTTTTGTTTTCTTCTAGGTCCAAATATCTTTCTAAATCATGCATATTAACTATTCTTTAATATTTCATGTTTTTAAATATTTATTTTTATTTTATGGCTTCTTTTAGTTTCATAATATTGTTTCCCCTGGTTGGAAGCTAGTCATATTTCCTAGTGAATGCCCTAGTTTGGTTTTGGTTAATTGATGAAACATATTGCACTAACCCTATGTCTAAGTCTGTAGATAGGCGAGGGTGATTGAATTCAAGTGATAGAGTTAGGTGGTGATCATGATGATGGTGATGATGGCAATGTGTTCATCAAGTGCTCCACATTTGGAAAAAAAAATAATGAGAAAACAAAAATAGGCTCAAGGCAAAGGCATAACTATAGGATCCATTTGTGTTTAGTGATCAAGATACTATAGAGAGTGTGATCACATTTAGGATTGATAGTCATACTATTAAGAAGGAAAAATCGTTTGTGATTAGGGTTATCAAAGTGCCACTAGGTGAAGTCATACATTGTCACACTCCAAAATTTCCAATTTTGGATTGTGATTAGAAAACACTAAATAAAATAAATGATTTCTATGTTGATATAAAAATTTTCAAGATTAGTTTGAGTTTGCACAAATTTAGTATAGGAAAAGTGAATTTAAAAACTTTTCTAAATCAATTTGATAGGCTTTGATTGTTGTGGTGGTTGTTCGTTGCTTGTCTTGATGCATGTGAGTGTATAAAGTTTTTAAAACATGTTGAGTAAGTCATTTATCGGTCTTCGGCTCGTCTCTATCTTTTTCTATAATAAAATTCTAGCTCTCTCAATCTTAATCTTTCTTTTGGACATTCCCAAGATTCTTTATATCTTGATCTAAATCATTCCCTTGAGTTCATCATTCATCAACATGTCTCTAAATTCTTTCTAGGAATTTTTTTGGCTTTTTTGGATCTTTTTCCTATTTATCTGTGAGCATATTCTAATTTTTATATGATCCAAAGTATTTTTTTATGAGCTCCAAATACTTTATTTGGCTTCGTCATGTTCCAAAGTATCTCCGAGAATTTTCCCCGAATTTTTGGAGCTTTCACAATATTTTTCACGGCTTAAATATCAATTCTCGACTTTTCTGGAATTATTTTAATCCCAAAATTAATTAATTCCTAAAATAATTGAATATCTCGTTTTTCATCTTTTCCAAATCCTATCAATATATATATGATGGAGAAGCTCTCGACGCGCTGGTTTCAAAAGTACGGCCCATTTTTCCATCCGCCGCTCGCAAGTTCTAGGAACCACCATCGCCATTGACGCATCGACAAGCTCCTCCACCACCCTATTTGCCCTATAACTCCTTCGGGACAAGTTAAAGAGCCTGTGAGCCCTTTACCCTACTCGATTTTGCGTATGCGTGACTGTGTTGCCCCGCCACCACACGCAGAGACTCCGGAGCCACCTTGCATTGTCGTCGTCTTCTCCGTTCTGTCTCTGACCTCACGAAACACTTGGGTGAGTTCACTTTTCCTCCCTCTTCCTTTCGATGCCTTTGTTTTTTGTTTTGGTGGCCTATATGCCCGTTCGCCTCACGCCGCCGAGCTCCGAGTTGGCGCCCATGGAGGACTGTCGTGCCGTCGTTTGTTCCTGGCCACTCTCCCCCTCTCTCTCCCCAATCTCTTTTCCGAGTCGTTCGATCGCACATCAAAGGATGAGAAAAGAACATACCCCTTCGCCGAGACCTTTTGCTAAAGAGACCCTGGAAAAATTCTATGTTCAACCCGCCATCCTTGGCGCATCCACCGAATACGCTTTCTCCCTTGAAAAGCGTATTCTTAGTCGGTTTTGTTTTTATTCGAAAATAAATTAAAAAAATTCTTATTTACAGAATTGTCATTCAATTTCAAATGCTCATATCTTTCTCATTTTAATTTTGTTTTGATCTGTTCAAGTTGCATTAGATTTGTAATAAAATTCTATATATGTTAGTGCTACTTTTAGTCAAGTTTTAAAATGTTTAATTTTGTGATTAGATTTAATTTAATATCGTTGTATAGGAAAACTTGTTTAATTCATAACTTCATTGTTTTAGCTCCGATTTTCATGCACAAAACGTCTATGTGATCGTAGCGATATGTAGAATAGTTTTATAAACTTTTCATCTTGATTTTTTTACTGTTGGTGTACTGTTCTAATCATAGACTTGTTTGCTTTGTGTATGTTTGCCCGTTGATTGAATGGTGTTGATTGTTGATCGGTTTTAGACGTTGAAGAACCAGAGTTTTTCTTCGATCAAGATCAGCAACACCGGCAAGAATACTTCGAAGAAGACAAGTATAAAATGAGATTATCCTTGTTGTCCTATTCATGAATAAATTATAACTCATATGCATGATCCCTTGTTTACCATATAATGAATCTAGTTTTGTTATCCCGAATACCTTTATGCCTATGATTTTTCTACCACATATGATTAATATTGCTAGCGCTCATACCAGATGTACATGATCGTAATGTATTAATGGCTATATGAAAAAATGATAAAACTCGCTTTTTAGTAACATTGGATTATATGATCTTATCTGGGGGCAAAAACTAGGATATACAGTGCAACCATGAGAGTTATATGGCTCTGGCTTTAGCTTAGTATGGGGACCTTTTCTAGCTCATTCAGGAGATACCTTTATTGGAAAAAGGAGCATGCCAAGACGGATATAGTGTGGTTCCTAATCTATGAGTATAGCTGGGAAAGAATGTGCCATAGACAGGTTGACTCTATATTCCTCTGCCACGAACCTTGCAACCCTAACTTGTTAGACAAACTCTTAAAAGGTTTCATAGTGTACCCTGTCCGCTCACCTCGGTAGTGTTTTGGGAGTCATGATCCCGGGCAAATGGGCAACACGACTCGTGGGTAAAGTTGTACACCTCTAACTAGAGTTAAAAACTATCATGATAGCCATGCTCACGGACACGAGCGGCTCGAAAAACTCACAGAATTTTTGGGTTCTTATTTCTATGTTGGCTTCTGCAAGTTATTATTCATTAATTGTATCATTGTCATTACTTTATGATCATGGATATTTGAGCTTAAGCATTCCTTTGCAATAGTTGATATATAATATGAACCTGATCTATTTAAAATACTTACCACTATGAACCATGCATAACCTTTTGAGCCTCATGAATCTCATGTTATTCTTGTTGAGTACGACATGTACTTACACTTGCTTTACTTTTCAACTATTGGATAAAAATCTCAGATGGGTAACAGAAGATGGATCTAGTGAATATTCTAAGAAGTGCTAGGCATATGTAACCCTAGTCAACCGTTCCTGTGAAGTTGAAATTGAAGCTCGAAGAGAAGTTTAGTAACCATTTCACTATACTCTGATGTAAGTGTTAATATAAGTATGTTTTCCACTATATAATATTGTTTCTTATATTTTCCTTTCTCATGTTGTATGTGTGAACTTTCTAGGCACACATATGGCAAGCCTGGTTTTGTTTTTAAAATTAGGTGTGACATACATGCATATGCATTTGGACCTAGTGATCTAACTTCACCCTTGAAAATGCTTTGTAAAGTGCTAGCACACATGCACAAGTGGTGGAAGACTTTGGTGTTAGCTCATGTGAACACACTACACCACAACACCAGAATTGATGTCGGATGGTCTGACGCTAAAAGCGCCTATAGCGTCAAACAATCTGACGCTAAAAAGATATAGCGTCAAACTTCAGCAGACGCTGTAAGTTCTAACGCTAAAAAGCTTTAGCGTCAGACAAGATTTTTAGCGTCAGACCATCTATTACCCTGAATATTTTTAGCGTCAGATGGCCTGTCAGTACACTGTCTTGCCAGAACTCTATAGCGATAGACAATTTGACCTTATAAATGCTTTTAGCGTCAGATGGTTCAACGAGATCATTTCAAGGCATTAAAAAAAATAAAAGGCCATTTCGCTGCAAATAAATACAAAACTAACATCATTGTGCATGTTTCTCTTACAAATAGACTCTCATGATCAAGTCCAAACACTCAGAGACATACATAAATGATCAACCAATAGAAACAAGAAACATTTGACCTTGACCTTTGTACCGTTCTTTTCGTCCTCTAGAATTTGGCTTCTGATCATGGTGCTCAGTCTATATGTATAACCAACAGGCTATAAGAAAAAATATATCTAGTGCAATATTTAGGATGCAAATAGTCATAATCTAGTTCAATTAGAAAAACATTCTACTAGGAAATTATGCAAATTGACTATTCAGTCCCAAGCTCCCAGGTCCCAGCATAGGTATAGTTGAAGAAGAGAGGCTCAAACTATCTGCAAGAAAGAGAAAACAGCAAGTGATGCACTACATAAGCTATCATATACTATTTTCAAGCAGATAACTGAACACAGTCAACAGACAAAGGCAACTATCTGAAATTTTTGTGGCTGTTTGAACTGCAACTGCTCAAGACTAGCTGTAGGAATTTGCTACTATTGCTTCTATTTGGGCAGAAAGAACTGTTGGCTGGCTGCTGTAGCAACAACCAGCTCAACCAATCAGGCTACAAATATTTGTAGTAAAATTCACAAGTACAGATTTGCTGTAGTGAAATGACATAATGATAAATATAACTTAGTTACAAACTGTAACTTTAAACTTACAATGAGAGGCAGTCTGTACAAACTTCAACTTTCAATACACAAATACAATTGTTTCATGAATTTAATCTCAGTTAGAAAGCACTGGCTAGTATTATCAAAATATATTCATGACAGTAAGTTTTAGATAGGCATAACTCTTTATTCTACTCGTCCAAAGTGCACACAGGAATTGACGGGTTTTTTACCAAAGTTTTAGATAGTTATCTACTATACTGGTTATTCCCTTCATTGTTGCAGAGGCAGTCTGCAGTACGTGGAATTGGGCTAGCAAAGAAGGCTACTTAAACATAATGTGTATATAATCAGCTCATGAGGATATAGGAAAATTTACTAATCCTGGTGTTCTGAACAATACCTAGCCACTGAACCAAATTATGCAGTACTGACTACTGAACCAAAATGCAGGATCTCATTTTTGCATTTTCCTTTGTAAAACTCATCTTTTACAGGAGCTAACATGCTATGACTAGAGTTAAAAAATAAAACAGTATTGTGTAAAAGATAACAAGGCATAGAAAAATCATAAATCACATATGATTTTTTTTATTACCCCGTGAGCCAACTTCCCTATGCGTTCCACTAGAACCTGCAATTCATTAAGCAATTGACATCTGCAAAACAAAAAATTCAGTTAGCACATTTTGCAAGAACTTAAATATGCCCAAATCAATAGTTGCTGCAACTATAGCACATGACTTCTCCTTTTCCCTTTAGAGAACTGTATCTGCCATTAACCATTACGCAAAATCTCAGATAGCACATCTGGCAACTTTAATATGAATTCAACAGTGGTAGCATATCCATACCTTGAAGATCTGTGTGCCGGAGATGCACCTTTACTGAATGTTGGTCAACCTGCTTGCTTGCCTAGCTGTTGTTGGTAATGCCAGCATGCTGCCACAGGCTCCACAGAACTGCTGCTATGCTACGAACTGTCATCAGCACTCAGGAAAACATTCAGAAAGTTCTACATCAGTAGCTTGATACATATCTGCAATCCAACGAGCTGATATCTGCAAGAGAATTAATGTGTCATAAAAAACAGTATGCCAAATTAAATCACCTAGTTCTGAATATAGAATGCGGCTCCATGAACAAATTACTAATTTGTCTTTGTTAGTTACTGATTAACATGATTACAGATTCTGATATATATCCTAAAAGGCTGAAAATGTGTATGAATTCTATCCATAGACCATAGCCCCTGCAGACATATATGAAACACAGATAAGTTCATCCCTTTAACATTTCAATAAAGAAGCTATTTTCATGAATAGAAAATTAGCTGTAATTGGGAAATTTCGCAACAACTAGCTACAACAGGTTCGTTCTTCTAAAGGGACTGATTCCAATAATTCTACAGTCCAATCCCCAATCAGACGCCACTAAGCAATGCGTAGAACAAATGAAAGCAAATACACTGCGAAGCAATTACTTCTGCCGCATCACAGTAGCGAGGACCTATTGTATATTAACCTGCAAGTAGTGCTCGTTCACCTCCGTGCCGATCTCCTCCCCTGTCTGCTGCGTGCCATCCTTGTCTCGTTGGTGCTCCTCCAGCCGGCCTCCTCAGCGCCTCCACCCGCTGTCCTTGGCCTCCTCTGCACGCTGCACGCTGGAATCCTCGATCAGTCCGCCTCACACGAGATCTAGCTAGCTAAATCGCAGGCGCTCAAGCACTAGCCAAATCAAAGACAAGCACTGCTAGCTCAAGACCTCCTATCAGGAAAAAAAATCGGAAGCGACCTTGGATTCCAGTACCTCTCCATGCGCTCTTGAATGCCTTATCCCATTCCGTGGGCGGCCGCGGCGTGGGGCGACCGTGTTGCCCTCACGGCATCACCTTCCAGCCGCCGGATGTGGAGGTCGGCCGGCAGGGGCACCTCCTCCCTCCTCCCTCCTCCCTGCCCTCACCTTCCAGCTGCCGGATCTGGAGGCCGGGCGGGAGGGCGGCGTGGCACGGACACCGGAGGAGTCGCGCGCGGGCGAGCGGACGCGGCGCGGCGGAGCTGCGGCGGCGGGCGGGCGATGGGACGGCGGGGCGCACGCGGGGGCGAGCGGCGGCGGCGGCTTAGCTGTGTAGGGCGGGGTGGGGTGCGTGCGGGATAGGGTTGGGGGCGGTATCGGCCGGCTGGGCCTTATTATGTCTCGCCAGCCTCTTTTTTTTTTATTGCGAGTTGGGTTGAGGTGAGATTATTTTTCAGCGTCAGGAGTTTTAGCGTCAGACCGTATAATGATAAATATACGTATCTATAGCGTCAGACAGTTGATCGTTAAATGAGACATTAGCGTCAGATAATCTATTAGCTATGTTTAGCGTCAGATTGTCCATCCCTAAATATAATCTTTGGCGCCAGATGTCTGACAGCGATTCGGTGTTATGGTGTAGTGACAAGGGAAGAATATAAAAGTTGAAAAAGAGCTAAAGATGTGCTATGGACCGAGGGTTTTGGGTGGTTCAGACCATCGGTGATGGGTTCAAAACCTAACCCTTAGTGCTCTGCATTGAGAAGTTTGGACCGAAACCTGATCTTCAGGGGTCTAGCCAAAGGTTCTAGGTCCGATTGATTGACCCTAGGATTTATGGTAGAGTGGTGATGTTCCAAGTACCCTAGACAATACCTGTTGACATCGTTTTTCGACACGTGTCAAATAAGCTAAGACTTGTGTTGATCAGCAATCGTTTTCCATCGGCATCGGGAAGTCATGAGTCAGTATTGCCGATGGGAGTATGCTGTGGGAAGACTAAGTGTGTTGCCGATGAAAGCTGGAAGTTTCGGATGTTGCCGATAGGAGTTGAGTGGCTCACCAGAGGCCGATTACAAAGTTGCTGATGCCGATTGCCGATGAGGAGGTGTTGCCAATGTCGATTGCCGATAAGGGTTGAGTGGTGAAGACAAGTTACCAGTGCGAGGTTGCCGATCGGAAAGTATTACCGATGCCGATGGGCATGGAGTGCCAATAGGTATAGGGTGACTTAGCGTTTGATGTCAGCAGAGGGTTACCGGTGGCCAAAGAAGGGAATAGCGGATTGAAGCGGTCTGCCGATGGAAAGTTTTCATCGAAACAGAGATAAGGAAACTGGAGATTTTATACCAGTATTAATATAGTAGTTTGAGTCTGACTCTCGCATGAGTCGTTTGTTTTCCTTTAAAATAGGTGTGTTTGTTTAGGAAAATAATATTGTCACTTTAGATCCGACTCCTGCGCGGGTCAAGTTTCCTTAAAGTTAGGAGTTTGTTTTAGGCAAGATACGAGTCGTGTCTTTGTACAACTCTCCATGCGGGAGTATAAATATGTGTCCAAAGGATGCGTGTAAAAGAGATCAATCCAAAAAATCAAATCAAATCAATTTACTCTTATTCTACTTTTATCGCAATTTACCCTTTATTGCATTAATCTTAGTTTATCTACGAGTTCTTCAAGCTTCGACGGGTTGCATCATCTTGATCTCCGTCAAATCCTTGTAAGTTCCGCGTGGGAGTACCTCTGAGCTTTGACATCCGGGCGCATCGCTATTGTCTCGTTCAGCTCTACTCTAGTTATCCTGATCAAGTCCCAATCTTGGCATCCGAGCGCATCACAGTTACCTTGATTGAATCTTGCTCTAGTTATCGTCCTTGTCGATTAACTGGTCAAATCGACTGGCACGCCTCCGTATATCGAATTTCGGGTATAAGCCCGAGGTGTTCGCAGATCCTGACGCTTTTTGTGTCAACGCCTCTTTTGGCACGCCCAGTGGGACACGATTATACAAATTATACATCTATCATGGGTGATAACGCCGACGTTAACCAGAGGAACGTCATTGAAGTCTCCGAGGCCGATCTAAAATATGATCAGAAGCTGGCCATGGAGCGGGCTATGGAGGAGTACAAGCAATTATATCTGAAATCCTTTAGCCTAAGCAGGAGCAGCGAAGCAATCCAGAAGTAAGATCCGCCATTGCCACGGCAGGTCACGTATGACACCAATCCTGGTAAGTTACAAGAGATGGTTAATTCTGCTCTAAGTCAAGCATTAATTAGCCACTCCAGTGTGCTGTCCAATACTGTCTACAATGCGGTCATGCAATCGTTCAAAGAAGGACATGCACCTCAGTATGTTGGTCCAGCGTATCATCAACCTGGATCAGCATCTATAAGTCCATCGGCAGCCCTAATGACGGCTTCTACTCCTGTAGAACCATCTGTCGATGTCGCCACACCGCCAAGGCCGAGCCCTGACAATGTCATCAAGCTCCATACAGATCCAGTGGCGTCGGCAATTTCAGGACCTGCCATCCAGAGTCAATCAACTCCCACTAACTGGTGGGGATACGGTATGCTTCCAAATCTATCTGCCGGTTCTAATCTGGTGCAGGGAGATAGCTCAGCTTGGAAGGGTTCTATGGCATCGGCAACGCAATCACAGCCGATGGCCCCTATGATGCATTACTCTGCACCCTCTCCAACCGTGCAAGTTCCATCAGAAGATTTTCAAGTAATTCCTAAAATACCTCTGATGCCACCATCGGCAAGCTCTATGCCGACGCAGCACGCTACAGCAGCTGGAAGCCAGCCTATGGTTGCAAATCCTCGAGTCGGAGTGCTAGTTCCCCAAGGTAATCTGATGATTGATTGCTCCAGGATACAAGAGCAACACGCTCCAGTTAGCTATCAGTCATCGGTAAGTCATATGCCGATGATTTATAATCCCGGATAGGCTAACCAGCCGCTAGGTCAACAGCCTGGCGTACCAATGTATCATTATGGAGGCCCAGCAAACGCTCAGAGCGGACCATCGGTACAGCAGTCGATGAATACGATGACTCAACCTAATCTGCTAAGTGTGCAAAACTATCCATCGGTGAATCAACCGATGCTAATGTTCAGATGACTGGTGCTGCGCCTGTGATTACTCCACATCATCTTCAAGAAGCGCATCAGCCGGCTCCACCAGTCAACAACCAGCCAATGAGTCGGCAGGAGCAGGATGCATATTGGACCGATAAGATCGCCAAAGTTATGAAAGAACAATTTGGCATTAAACCCAAAGTCAATACATACTCTTATCGGACTCCGTATCCTCCAGCATATGATTTGGTTCCTCTCCCAAATCAGTACAAAGTGCCTGATTTTACTAAGTTCTCCGGTCAAGACGACACATCAACAATGAAGCATATCAACCGCTTCATTATCCAGTGCGGAGAAGCTGCCAGCAGGGAGGAATTGAGGGTGAGATTGTTCTCTTCATCATTGTCTGGATCGGCATTCACATGGTTCATATCGCTGCCTCCAAATTTTGTAATCACTTGGGCCGATCTAGAGAGGCAATTTCATAAATACTTCTTCGCTGGCATATATGAGAAGAAGCTTACCGATTTGGTCAAGATGAGGCAACGCAATGATGAATCGGTAGAAAGCTTTATTCAGAGGCTGCGAGTTGTGAAGAATAAATGTTACAGCCTAGTGCTTGATGATCGGCAACTGGCAGATTTGGCCTTCCAAGGATTACTGCCGCACATTAAGGACAAATATGTGTCTCAGGAGTTTGAAAGCCTAAGTCATCTGGTGCAAAGGATTGTCGATCAAGATGTCAAAACCTTTGAACCTAGGAAGACTTGGAACAAGAAGGTGACCTTCATCGGGCAAGAAGATTCTAGGTCATATGAAGAACTAAGCATCGGTGTGGCTGAATGGGTGAAGGATAAGAAATCTGTGTCTTGTCCGTTCGGCCAGAAAGAAACCGAAAGGTTCACCTTTGACATCACCAATGCCGATAGGATGTTTGACTTATTACTTCAAGAAGGGCGAATCAAGTTGGCGCCCAACCAAGTAATTCCATCGGCCGAAGAGCTCAAGAAAATCAGGTACTGCAAGTGGAATAATGCAACTTCACACAGTACCAATGACTGTAAGGTATTCAGGCAGCAGTTGCAGTCAGAAATTGAATCTGGACGAATCAAATTTGAAAATTCTAAAGTCCAGAAACCGATGAAGATTGATCAGCACCTGTTTCCAAATAATATGGTGGAAACCAGTGGAAAAACCAAAGTGCTGACATCGGGAGCTGCCAGGAAGAGTGCATCGGTAGACCCCAACCATCAAGCAACTAAGCGTGATGAAAGGAGGTTTGCCGATGACAGAAAGGGCAAAAAGGTTGCCGATGAAAGTAGCAGTGCCAATGGGGCTCCTGGTGTTATAATCACGCATAAGCAGCCAAGGCGAGACTATCGGCAATCACGTGAAGAGCGACATCGGCAAGAAGAAGAAGAGCACCAGGAGTGGCTTCGGCATAAGGACCACTGGAAGTGTCCCTTCTTCGTTCACTGTTGGGAAGAAGGCATCAAGCTGCCTACTGCCGATAATTGTCCCGAATGCAATGGGTACTACGCCGCCGATCGGTCAGGTAAGAAACCTTGTTTGGATGATCGGGCATCCAGGTACGCCAAGCCACTCAGAGAGAAGAGGTCGGCGCATGACCGACTGGGGGGCAAGCTTAATGCCCATAACAGGCTTGGCAGACGTGTTGATCGAGAGGAGCTGGAGGAGATGACCAATGCAAGAGTGCCTGACAAAGAAATATTCTCCAGAGATCCCAACATCGAAAGAAGTACCGATGCAAGCAGTGGAAAGCAGCACCAGCCTGTCTGGAGGACCAAGCTTCCTCAGTGGTGCCCTAAGGGTCTGACGAAGACTCAGAAAAGGAGGATTCAACATGAACGCCACAATGACCTATATGACAATAAAGAACCCTCAAGGGAAAAGCAGTGGAGGCCAAAGCATAAGGACAGGGATCCATCGACAGAAATTAATATGGTCGTCATGTTGCCGATGGAGTTCATGGCGCCTGTCAACGATGATGAGGAGACTGCTGAGATGGCACAATTGGTGCTGGATCCAATGACAGCCATCTTTGAGAAGCCTGTCGATGATGAGAGGCAACACCGGAGGGCTCTGTTCGTTAAGGGTAAAGTAGATGGACAACCTATGACAAAGATGCTAGTGGATGGTGGGGCATCAATAAACATAATGTCGTATGTCATGTTCAGAAAGCTTGGGAAAGGCGACCAAGACTTGGTCAAGACGGACATGAAGCTCAAGGATTTCGAAGGCAACATGTCGACAGCCATGGGAGCTGTATGTGTTGAATTGACAATCGGCAGCAAAACTTTGCCGACAACATTTTTTGTAATCAGTGGCAAAGGCACATATAACTTGCTTCTAGGAAGGGATTGGATCCACGCTAATTGTTGTATTCCTTCCACCATGCATCAAAGCCTTGTACAGTGGATCGGGGACAGAATTGAAGTCGTCCGAAGTGAGGCCCCATCTACTGTTGCATCGGCAAAATCGGAAACTTATGAGCAAACCAGGTGCATATCCGGTGAAGCTTGGGACAAAGAGTTCCTCAAAGTTGCCGATTACCATATTAAACCGATCCAAGCAGTCGGTCATGAAGAAGAGTTTTAATGGATCGGTTCGCTGACGACGGAAAACTGGGGCAGGGCTTTACATCCGCCGATGATTTACTCGAGGTCGACATCGGCAATGGTAGTAAGCCTAGGCCTACTTTTATTAGTGCTAAGTTAGATTCCTAATGTAAACAACAGTTAACCGATTTATTAAAGGAATATAAAGATTGTTTTGCTTGGGATTATACAGAGATGTCTGGTTTAGACCGATCAATAGTTGAACATAGGTTACCCATCAAGTCTGGTTTCCAACCACATCGGCAACCTGCGCGCCGATGCAATCCTATTATTTTACCCGACATCAAGGCTGAGATTACAAAGTTAATCGAAGCTGGATTTATTCGGCAATGCCCATATGCCGAATGGATTTCTAATGTGGTTCCTGTATATAAGAAGAATGGAAAACTTCGTATTTGTATTGATTTCAGGAATCTTAACAAGGCTACGCCGATGGATGGCTACCCGATGCCCATTGTCGATCTGCTGATCGATGATGCTGCTGGACATCAAATCATCAACTTCATGGATGGCAATGCCGGATATAATCAAATATTTATGGCTGAAGAAGACATACCCAAGACTGCCTTCAGATGTCCAGGTCATGTCGGTTTATTTGAATGGGTTGTCATGACTTTTGGCTTGAAGAATGCCGGTGCTACTTATCAGAGAGCAATGAATTTCATCTTTCATAAGTATATCGGCACGATAGTTGAGATCTATATCGATGACATAGTGGTTAAGTCTGGAGATTTCGGGAAACATCTTGCCGATTTGCGAAAAAATATTGGAATGCATGAGGGAGCACGGGCTGAAGATGAATCCTAATAAGTGTGCATTTGGTGTATCGGCGGGGTAGTTTCTGGGCTTTATGGTGCATCAAAGAGGCATTGAGATCGGCAGGAAATCCATTGATGCGATTAACAAGGTGGTTGCTCCTACAAACAAGATTGAGCTGCAATCTTTGATCGGCAAGATTAATTTCATCAGAAGGTTTATATCTAACTTATCTGGTAAGATTAAGTCTTTTAGCCCATTGTTAAAATTGAAAGCCGATCAAGAGTTTACATGGAAAGAAGAGCAGCAGTTAGCCTTGGAGGAGATCAAGAAATATCTGGTGAACCCTCCAGTCTTGGTTCCGCCTCAACACGGGAAGCCTTTCAAGTTATATTTGTCTGCCGATGACGGTGTTATCGGGTCGGTCTTAATTCAAGAGTTTGAAGAGAAAGAACGTGTGATATATTATCTGAGTAGAAGGTTGGTGGATGCTGAAACTAGGTATTCAGCCATAGAGAGATTATGCTTATGTCTATATTTCTCTTGCATTAAATTGAGGCATTATTTATTGTCGGTTGAATGCACTGTTATCTGCAAAGATGATGTGGTTAAGTATATGCTATCGATGCCGATATTAAGTGGAAGAATCGACAAATGGATTCTGGCACTTTCAGAGTTTGATTTAAGGTATGAATCGGCTAAGGCAGTTAAAGGTCAAGTGATGGCCGATTTTGTTACTCAGCATTGCAATGTGGTGAGCTCTGTGGAGATTGCTCCCTGGACTTTGTTCTTTGATGGGTCTACGTGCAAGAACGGAGTATGTATCGGTATTATCTTAATTTCACCCCGAGGACGGAAGTATGAAATTTCGTTGCCGATTGTTGCTACTTCAACAAACAATCAGGCCGAGTACCAGGCTTTACTTAAGGGGTTGGAATTACTCAGGGAAGTACGTGCAGATGTTGTTGAAAACTTCGGCGATTCTATGTTGGTGATCAACCAGTTGATTGAGACGTATGAATGTCGAAGTGAAGCTTTAATTGCAACCCATGAGAAGTGTTTGCAATTATTAAAGGAATTCAAAGAGTACCGCCTTGAGCATATTCCTAGATTGCATAATGAAGAGGCCAATCGGTTAGCACAGAATGCTTCAGGGTATCAACCGATTCAAGAAGCCGTAACATCGGTAACAGTTGCCGATGACTGGAAAAAAGAGATTGTCGATTACTTAAGGGATCCATCTAAGAAAGTTGAAAGGCGTCTAAGATTCCAAGCCACCAAGTATGTGCTCCTTGACGATGAATTGTATTATCGGACGATTGATGGAGTCTTGCTCAGATCCCTTGGTAAAGAGGAATCAAAAGAGTTGATGGGCGAAATCCATGAGGGTGTGTGTGGAGCACATCAATCGGCATTCAAGATGAAGTGGATGATCAGATGGAATGGATATTATTGGCCGACGATTCTTGAAGACTGCTTCAGTTACTTCAAAGGGTGCCAGGATTGTCAGAAGTTTGGAAATGTGCAGAGGGCACCTACATCGGCAATGAATCCTATAATCAAGCCCTGACCGTTTAGAGGATGGACTATTGATCTCATCGGCCAAATTTATCCACCATCGAGTAAGGGGCATAAGTTTATACTCCTTGCTACCGATTACTTCACTAAATGGGTTGAGGCGATTCCTTTGAAGAAGGTAACATCGGCAAACATGGTGGATTTTGTTAAAGAACACATTGTTTGCCGATTCGGTATTCCTCAGACTATTACTACCGATCAGGGAACCATGTTTACATCGGGAGAGTTTGATGAATTTGTTGCTAGTATGGGGTTCAAGGTATTAAATTCCTCTCCTTATTATGCCCAGGCTAATGGTCAGGCTGAAGTGACTAATAAGGGAGTTATCAAGCTTGTAAAACGCAAGATTGAAGAAAACCCTAGAAGGTGGCATGTGGTGTTAAATGAAGCCTTATGGTCATATCGGATGGCTTGTCATGGTGCAACCAAAGTCTCGCCGTATCAGTTGGTCTATGGACACGATGCTGTCCTGCCTTGGGAAATTAAAACTGGCTCTAGGCGATTATCTTTTCAAGATCAATTGACGACCGATAATTATGCTACTCTGATGAAAGATGAGTTAGAGGACTTAGCAGGTCATCGGTTGAGGGCATTGATCAGCATTGAGGAGAATAAGAAGAGGGTTGCCAGATGGTATGATAAAAAGGTAAAGACAAAGCAATTTACCGATGGCGATCTGGTATGGAAGTTGATTTTACCGATTGGGACTAAGAGTTCTAAGTTTGGAAAATGGTCTTCTAATTGGGAAGGTCCTTATAGGATAAAACAATCTGCTCCTGGCAATGCCTATATTTTGGAAACTCTCGAAGGAGTTGCATTTTCTAGGGCAATCAACGGTAAATACTTGAAGAAATATTACCCTAGTATTTGGGTAGACGCATAGTGTTCAGTTGAATGCCGATGAAGGAAAAAGTTATATAAGCATCGGTAAAAGCATGACGTTATATTACAGAGCCAAAATCAAGTATTACTGATTACATTTGCCGATGTGATGGAATTTAACAAGTTACAACAGGGATTGGATAACTGATATCGCACGCAGGCGAATTTGTTCTATCTCTTCCATTTCCCTAGCATCCTCATCGGCAGATCCTTCAACCGACTTGATCTTTCTCTTCAAAGCGATGGCTTGTCGGGCATTGCTGTCCCTCTCTTGTCGTGGAGCTTCGATGGTATTGGGAAGTTGGACTCTCTTCTGGCTGACTGTGTTCAAGGCTTCTTCGACTTTTCTCAGCTCGGCCTACAACTCTTCCTTTCTTGTCGATAATTGGATGAATTCTTGTTCAAGATCAGTGCCAAAAGCTTCCACTTGGCTAATGTTCTTGTGCTTCTCATCGACAATTTGCTTAAACTTAAGCATTTCTTCCATGAGTTTGGATTGAGCATTCCTACTGGCAATACGGCCTGAGACCCGTTGGTATTGGATTCGGCGGCTCTCAAGGAAGGCTGCTTGGAGGAGTATTTCTTCTGCATCGGCAGGTAGTTGGCCTTGGATATCTTTAAAAGCTGCTCTTGCTACAGTTGAATCCTGGACGAGCTGGGATGTATCTTGTTGCAGCAGAGAGAGTAGTGCTTCGAGCTTGGATTTGACCTCTGCCGATAGGGTTGGAGCAGAGCTTTCTTCATCCTCATCTTCGTCGGGAATGTTAATGGCAAAGGAGAATAAGCTATCTGCTCGAGCAGTGCCTTCTTGGTTTTCATCCTCCTGAGGGTTGATGCCGAAGGAAAATAGGCTGTCCGGAGAATCTTGGGCCTGAAAAAGAAGAAGTTAAAATGCGCCGATCGTAAGATTATACTATGAATTTTTAGGTAACTGACTTACTATTTTGAAGCGAATTTCTTGCCTAGGACTTGGCATGTTGGAGGGTCTAGCCTCATCCTGAAGATCGGCAGCAGTTGCCGATGAATGAGCTTCTGTTGGGGAAGCAGCTGATGCCATTGGTGTTGGTGGCGTTGTTGCTGGCGTTGCTTCCGATGTAGTAGCTGGCTCCCGTGGTGGCGACACCGTTCTCTCATCGGGGATTTCGGCTGGTGAAGGTGCCGATGCCGATGTCGCCTCCGCTGTTGCAGCGGGTGGTGTTACCTCCTGATCAGGGATGTCATCCAGTGGATGATCAGGGGTGGGAGCCGGTGATGGTTCTGCCGTTGGCGCGTCGGCAGTTGGTGATGCGACTGGAGTCGATGGCGAATATGGGGTAGCCAGCCTCAAGCGCCTTTTCTTCCTTGGTGCGGCGGCAGGAGAGCTAGCCCGTTTCGATGAAGCTTGGGGGGCATCGGCAGTAGGACTTGGAGATGCTTGTATGTTTGGAGCAGCTGCCGATGACCTCATTGTCTGAAAAAGTTTAGTGCAAGTTATACAAAGTAAACTATTGCCGATGAGACAATATGTGATCGGTATGAGTGAAGATGAGTTTACTGCAGAAACTCGTGTTAAAGCAGCAGCAGCCGATGTAGCCTTGGTTTTTACAGGCGTCGGTTTGGGTACCTTCTGAGGGGTGAAAGCAGCTAGTGTGGGGGCATTGTTGCCGATGAGTGATATAGGACTCATCATTCAGAGGTTGAAGGGCTTGCCACTATTGCTCATCTTAGGGATCGGGTCATCAACTTGTCAAGCATAAAAAGATCAGATGCCGATGATAAGAATAAAGTAGAAGAATGCATCGGGATTGAAAACTTACTGCGTCGTCAGGGATGATATGGTTGGCGTCAATCATATGCCGATAGTAGTGTGATGACTTGGCGAATAATTGATATCTCCATTCTTGCCACCAGAATTTATACTCATTCGTGATGAAGGACGTTGGTGACCAAGAGGATAAGTCAATATCTGACGTATCGGCATTGGGAGGAAGATTGATGATTTTATTCTAGTCTATAGCACTGGAGATGGTCTGCCTTGGTTTTACCACCTTGGAGTAGCAGAGCTTAATCGGCAGTTGGTCAAATGCCAGTTGTCTCGCAGCTGCCGATGGATAGTAGAACTTGAAGGATGGAGGGGCATTTTTCCCGGTTCCGAAGATATTGACTGGGATAGCTCGGGGAACAATGCTGGCCTTCATGATTATATGATTTTGAGGCACATTCCCATCGGTAACATTGAACAACAGCGGAAATTGATTGTTCTCATCAATGTATGGCCACTAGAGCCGCTCTGAAGCAGGGATTCCATTGTAGAATTTCTGGAAGAATAGACCAAACTGCTCTGCATCGGCATCGGTCCCTGGCAATACTATGATGGCCTCTCCGAAGTTGAGTGGAGGGCGAGTTGCCGATTCATCATCCCTATACTTGTAATCTTCCGATATGTCCCTTGGGAATTGTTGAGCGAACAAGTCAAACTGAAGGGCTTTGTACATGTGTGCGTTCAGCCACATGTTGATGAACCACCAGGGACCCCGAGGTTGCCGATGGGCTCGCCTAGCAGTAACTTCTTGAATACTTGATGTAAAAGGCGGTATACCGATCCAAGAAGATATCTGCCTAGAGGAAGTCTTGTTCCATCGGCAAGGAGTTCAGCTGCCGGAAGATGCATAGTAGTGGATCCGACTGCCCTGCCGCAGAAGATGAATTTTTCCAGCCACATATTTAGAAATATGGCGTGTTCCCTCTGGTTTACCGATCCAGTCTTCTGATACTCCTGGATGTAGCCAGTCCAGCTGCCGATATTCCGAGTGTTCACCTTATACTCGGCTTTCCTATTGAACAAAGTGAAGGTATCGGCCGAGGAGACGTCAAGACCGGTCAACATGTGCACATCGGCAAGTGTGGGAGTGGCTGGTCCATGCCTGAATAGGAAGACGTTCATGGTGTCAGACCAAAAGTAGGAGGCCGCCATCAATATGTTCTCATTTTTCTCCATATCGGTAATGGAGAGCCTGATGCACTGATCCAAGTTACGCTCTGACCAATAGATTTGCTGTGTTCTAGCGACCCTAAGGTACCAGTTCTTCCACACTTTGGTGGGTTTGGACCATGACCGGAAGGCGTCCTTCCATAATCCTAAACCGAAGCATTCAGACCTGAATGGAATCCGGTTGGCCTCCGCATTAATCAAATAGCTAGGGTCGGGATTTCCCATTGGACCTAGGCAGGTGAAGCTGGACTGCTCGAGAGGGATCACTACCTTGTTGTACAGTTCCTAGGTTTCGAGAGGAAAAGGACGGATCAAAGAAGGGGATTGAAAAAGGGTTGCAGGAAATTCATACAGACAAAGGAACTAGCAGGAGATTGGATGAGGAGGAAGTGGATTTACCTTAGGGATGTCGACTTGAATCGCCATTGGAGCTAAGGAGTTCTTGCGGATTGTGCTTGGCTTGAAGAAGGTACTATCGCTCGAGCTCGAGAGGGTGTTCTTCGGAGACGCCGCCGGAGGTTGAAGACGAAGGCATGTGAAAAGTGGAAGTGGGCCTAGGGTAAAAAGCGAGTTGGATCATGGTAACTCTTATAGGCCTAAGTCAGGGGTATTTTGGGATTTCGGTTCGTACTGTGCAGGAATGTGGAGAGGCCTCTAGCGGGTGTGCGCAATAATCAAGAAGATATTGTCAGATTTGCAACTGTTTGCGCTATGATCGAGGGATTTTATTAATAAATTGCAGTTCTGCGCGCGAAGATCAAGAAAGTTGTGCAGTTATCTCGGAGAAAATGGCTATAGTGGAGAAAATTTCGGCGCGTAAAATATTCTACACTCCGAAATTAGGGGGCATGTGTTGACACCGTTTTTCGGCACGTGTCAAATAAGCTAAGACTTGTGTTGATCAGCAACCGTTTTCCATGGGCATCGGGAAGTCATGAGTCAGTATTGCCGATGAGAGTGTGCTGTGGGAAGACTAATTGTGTTGCCGATGGAAGCTAGAAGTTTCGGATGTTGCCGATAGGAGTTGAGTGGCTCACCAGAGGCCGATTACAAAGTTGCTGATGCCGATTGCCGATGAGGAGGTGTTGCCAATGCCGATTGCCGATAAGGGTTGAGTGGTGAAGACAAGTTACCAGTGCGAGGTTGTCGATCGGAAAGTATTACCGATGCCGATGGGCATGGAGTGCCGATAGGTATAGGGTGATTTAGCGTTTGATGTCAGCAGAGGGTTACCGGTGGCCAAAGAAGGGAATAGCGGATTGAAGCGGTCTGCCGATGGAAAGTTTTCATCGAAACAGAGATAAGGAAACTGGAGATTTTATACCAGTATTAATATAGTAGTTTGAGTCTGACTCTCGCATGAGTCGTTTGTTTTCCTTTAAAATAGGTGTGTTTGTTTAGGAAAATAATATTGTCATTTTAGATCCGACTCCTGCGCGGGTCAAGTTTTCTTAAAGTTAGGAGTTTGTTTTAGGGAAGATACGAGTCGTGTCTTTGTACAACTCTCCATGCGGGAGTATAAATATGTGCCCAAGGGATGCGTGTAAAAGAGATCAATCCAAAAAATCAAATCAAATCAATTTACTCTTATTCTACTTTTATCGTAATTTACCCTTTATTGCATTAATCTTAGTTTATCTACGAGTTCTTCAAGCTTTGACGGGCTGCATCATCTTGATCTCCGTCAAATCCTTGTAAGTTCCACATGGGAGTACCTCTGAGCTTTGACATCCGGGCGCATCGCTGTTGTCTCGTTCAGCTCTGCTCTAGTTATCCTGATCATCCGGGCGCATCGCAGTTGCCTTGATTGAATCTTGCTCTAGTTATCGTCCTTGTCGATTAACTGGTCAAATCGACTGGCACGCCTCCGTATATCGAATTTCGGGTATAAGACCGAGGTGTTCGCAGATCCTGACGCTTTTTGTGTCAACAATACCTATTGGTCCTTATGGCATGATCGAACTGGGTCTAAAGGCTTTGTGCCTTCTCTAGAGCTATTTGTGTAGCTTCGTACCCTGGTGAAGATTGGTCCGGACCCTGGTGATTCATAGTGTCTAGACCATGGACTCTGAGTCTGGTTGACTAGGGTTTGGCGACATCACAACATGAGAGACTACGAGTGAGCTCTAGACTATGGGGTATGGTCTAGACAGGGCAAGCAGACCAGGTCCGGATCCTTTTGAGTCCTCTAGAACATTACTGGATTGACCTAGACCCTGATGAAGCATGATCTAGATGGCGCACATGGTGGTTCAGACAAAGGAGTCTGGATGCACACAACAACGGCTAGTTCAAAATCACGTGGACATGCGGCTACTGGTGATCTTTTGGCCAACTAGTCCGAACTAAGGCACTTTGGTCTAGACGACCCTAACAGTCCAAATGCCCCATGAGAAGTAATGGCTAGTGAAGTTTTATGTTTATTTAAATAGATATTGGCCATCTCTAGCTCACTCTCTCTTGCACATTTTGATCATTGATGCATCCTTGTGAGTGTTGATTGTTCAAAAGCCATCAAAATGCATACTCAAAACACCATCAACAACCATAGATTCAAGGGAAGAATAACATTTCATTAATGTATTTTACAAATAACAAGTTCCACTTGTGACTTGAGATGTGTTTATGTAAGAGATGACAATTGGGAAAAATGGGCCCGAGATGGCCACATAAGGAGGTCGGCCGACCCCTCATTGGACCCTCCATGCCCTACCAAGGTCGCATAATCCAAGAGAAGCACCACAATCATTTCCATCCTTTAGATCAACTCTGTGTTTTCACTAATGGTTCAAGATGAAGTCCAATGGATTGATGGGCCCACAACAAAAGATCTATTATGAGAAAAGTACTCGAACCTCGCCTAACACATGGGCACACCTTCTAGAAGAAGGTACTAGGCCCTAGTAGTCATAGGGGGTCAGCCAACCCCCCATGCACCCTCTAGGGTGGCTGTTGCACCCACTGATGTTTGCATGTGTCCATGAAACACAAGGAACATGTGCACTATCTCATCCATCCATTCTATCATGGTTTGATCCTATGGAGGAGGATGGAAGGCACATGGATCATTGATGTAGTGCTAGAGTGACGCCTACTCCGCCTCCACTATAAATTTAGGGTCACACCCCTTCTCCATCATGATTCATTGTCTAACGTGGGAGTTAGATCCAAGTCGAGCTTGCTTGGGGTTTTAGAGTTATCTTCTAGAGAATCTGTTATAGCTCTTGTATCTTTCCTTCTTTAGTAAGACTTTTCTTATGTAATATATTATATCTACTTTACTTTACTAAGTTTTTACTTAGTACAATGTTATACTAGTTATAGTATTGCTAGTCTTCGCTAAGCATATAGTTATCATATATAGATTGTGATCTTGTTCCCATGCTTGTATGTGATCATCGCCTGTCATAGGGTTTTCTAGTTGTCCTGAGATCTCATTTAGAGTAGTGAGAAGATGTAAATGTGGTGCTTATACACTATCTTGCCTTTGGTTATCGCTTGTTGCACAAAATGTTGTGGTAGCTAGAAGGTGATGACAACCATGTCTAGTCTCTTTAATAATCCACCATGTGTGGAAGGAAAATTATTAAAAGGTAAGGCCATCATAACATGATAGTTTACTTTGGGTAGGGTTTCACTCCCTATTGTTTTGCCTATCTCCTATCATACATGTCATGAAGTTAGCGGTCTTTTATATAACAACTGTTGAAAGGCCCTGGATGGTTAGAGGGGGTGAATAGCCTAATCGAAACTTCTCCAAATCACTACAGTAAAGAGTTATAAATAACAAAGCAAAACATTTTGCTCTAGCTCTACCAAAGAATGTTTATCTGTTAGCAGAAGCTGGGACATATAGTACAACCATGAGAGCTATATGCCAGTATGGAGACCTCTTCTAGCTTGTTCAGTTGTTAGCTTTATGGCGCGAAAGGGGCATGTCGATATGGGTATAGGGAGGCTTCTAACCTATGGGTATAGCCATGAAGGAGTGTGCCATAGATAGGAGGGCCCCTATATCTACTTGTCATGGAAACCTTACAGCCCTAGCTTGTTAGACGAACCCTTGCAAGGCTTCATAGTGTACCCTGCCGCACTTCCTTGGAAGAGGTAATATGGGGGCCGTGACCCTAGCATATGGGAATCACGACTCGTGGGTAAAGTTGTACACCTCTATGCAGAGTTAAAAACTATCATGATAGTCGTGCTCATGGACATGAGCGGCTTAGAAAACCCATAGAATTAATGGGTTCTTATTCTATGTTGTCTTATGCAAGTCTTATTCATTTATTGTATCATTGTCATTACTTTATGGTCATGGATATTGGAGCTTATGCATGTATTTGTAATTGTTGATATTTAATATGAACCTGGTCTACTTAAAATTCTTACCGCTATGAACCATGCATGACCTTTTAAGCTTCATGAACCCCATATTGTATTTGCTAAGTACGAAATGTACTAACCGTTGCATTCATCCCCACAAATCAAGATTGGATTGAAGATTAGCGCAACGAGTACTAGATTTGAGGTCAACCAGTCCCTATTTTGGAGCTTCCGCAAAAGTCATCATCTTAGTTAATGCTTTCGTTTGTTTAAAACTCTGTATTAAATATTCATTCACTCTGTAATAAGCATTGTGATGATACTTTTATGATTTGTCAACTTATGTGTGCGACTATTCCTAGGGTACACATGAGCTTTTATGCATTCTGTTTTTTTTTTGTTAAAAACGGGTGTGACAACTACTTTTTTTGGAAACAGGCTTGGTACATGATCAAACCTTGCAAAATAAAATGAACTGTGGCTAGGTGTCCTAACTTCAATCACTAGCTCTAACTTTAAAAACCTTAGTCGTTCCATACTGTACACTGAGAGCAAACCTACGAGCACTACATGTACCTAAAATAAAAGAAAGAATTATGGTTGTGATTCTATACTGTAACACAAAAACATTTTAACAACTAATTCAAAAACTAGAAACATATAGTATTCACATTTACACTTCATTGAAAATTCATAAATCTAATACCATCGTGCTTATAAAGCAACAATAGCTAGCATATCCATGTCATAGCCATTAGTCCAATATGTTGAACAAGACCATTGTCATAGTGCAACCACATGATTCAAGGAGCATTAATTTCAGACCACTTATAATTTTAGTCTTTCAGCTTAAACTAAACTTTTTGGTGGCATAATAAGATCTAAACATTCAAAAAACATAAACACAAAAATCACAAATCCTCTTGTCATGTTCCTCTCTAGCCATCCATTACGCCATGAATACCCACCCATCATGTCATCAATGAAGTATATAATTTTGACTATCGTATTATTTGGTACAAATCCTTAGCAGCAGCAAGACAAATTCTACGTTACTACAAATACTTAGCAGTAGCAAGACAAATTATGAGTGTGGTATTATTTGGTACTACAAATTCTTAGTAGCAACAAGACTACTCAATAAAACATGGAGAAATAAAGCAGCATCAGCTATTGCAACTATGGTACAAGTGCAAACAAGGGGAGTCTCTAATAATATATTTGATCCTCGCAACCTACCAACTCTCCCATCCCATTTACAAGACTAACACAAAATCCGATTAGATCCATGAGTAATAAACAAACATCATCATAGTAAATAAACTAAGAACACACATCAGCATTCCCCTACTCCAAGCACCCAAGTGAGTAGTCAGACTAGTTCTACACACCCCTATCCCAATCTCAGCCGCAAAGCACACCAAAACACAGCAAAGAGAGCAAACTCATCTACTTCAGATGATGGTAGCTTTTCCACAATCTTATGTGCAAATTAAGGGTAATGCATCATATTGATGATATTACTACAACACATAATATTTAGTCACCGAAAAATGAGAGACTAAGAGTAATCAAACACACAATGAATATGGTCTTAAATAATTACAAAACACAAATAATAAAATTACAAATTTGAAATAGTGCAACAGGTACTTGTTATTAATGCAAATTATATTGTATATGTGTATAATTAGAAAATTCGGCTCATGTATGTGAAGCCTGCTGAGAATATAGTTAGCATGTGACAATAAACAAACAACGACAACATGCACTGTCACTTTAACTAGCAGTTGTGGCAACATTTCACAAAAACAAAGATTCACAAATTGGGCCGCAACCATACAAGCACGACAAATATACAATGACTATCATTATATTAAGAATTTTCCTTATACAAATGATACTAAAAAGTCCACCTATCAGTGCAGCTGAGGCGTAAAAAAGTCAAATGAACAGGCTTGTAAACAAACGTGAGTGCTTGTAGCAATGAAATTTGTTGTACAGATTGTCGGACTCCTTACTGAACTAAACCTTGACATTGTCATTTCTAAACTGTTTGCTTAGCAAGGAGTTATTATTCCTCATAATCTCCTTGACTAGGGGATCAGGCTCGTGTATGTGGAGGCTGCTGAGAGTAGAGTTAAGTTGTGCCTGATCTGTATATACGCAAAAACAAACCGAAACACAAAAAAAAAACTATTAAGTGTTGACACATAGACAATAAACAATTAAAGTTTAGAAATATAATGACAAATTCGAGTCGTGTGTGTAAACATAAATCATAATTAACAAAACACAAATAACTGAAATGTGTGGGGTGTGTATTGGCACAAAAAATAGTACACAGATTGTAATTTTTTTCTATAAAAGGACAGATAAAAAAAACTAAAATATGTTGGCATAAATCACAAAACAATATTTTTCTATGAAAGAACAAGGACAAAAGTACGTTGTGTGCTGGCACAAATCACAATTAATAGATTATTTTTTCTATAGGAGGACAATGACAAATATTTGAAAATGTTGCTACAAATCAGAAAAAACAATTTTTACTATGAAAGTACAATGAAAAAAATATGGTATGTGGTGGCACAAATCACAATTAATAGACTACAATCACTAGATTTTGATAAGAACATTTGTTTTTTTTAAAAAAAATGCATATCTTTTTAGATAATGAATTTTTTAAAACGTATATAGCAACTGGAGATCCTCATCGAAGGAAAATCAACATACTAGAACTTTTGCACTACCAAAGTCATAGAGCTTGACATGGTGTGTGAGGATCAACCTGTATATCAAAGAGAGACAATACCAATTTAGAACTAGTTACCAAATCAAAGAAAGAATATAACATGTACCCACGAAACATTCTGATGGTCTACAATTAAGACCGGAACAAGAACAACATATGAGTAACCTAGTAGAAAATGAGGCTACCAAAAGTAAGCAGGCATCAGAGTAACTGAGCACATAGAAATTCAGATCCACACACATGAAACTAAACTAAAAGGTATAGCTTTTCTATTCTACACACTAAAGAACTAAATAAATAGAAGATCATGTTTCCTAAATTCTTTCAAAAATCAAGTAACAAAGCAGCCAACCAAATAATTCAGCTCCAAGCATTGAGCGTCCTCCACAAAATTAAATATACACCACGTTGCCCATCATCATTTTTGCACGCCATGCAACAGAACATCTCTGGTAGTAACACCCTAGTGTCCATGGCTGTGCAATGTGGAAATAGAGATATACAGCTGCGGCAGTGGCAGGCAGACCAACTAACTCATCCAGTCCAATCCTATTTAATAACCCATCTAAATTGATTCAGAGATGGGTGGACCAAAAGTGATCCAAATTCGTGTGGATCCCCCATCCAGAGGCCTACAGATGGAAAGAGATAGCTTACCTGCTTTGGTTCGTAATTCTTCCCATGGCTGATATGGCATGTGACTGTGTCTCCCCCTTGGCCTCTTTCTTCTGCAATGAACAGAAAAAAAAGGACCATTAACAACAACACCCACAGAGGAAGCAAATGGAGCGACATCCTGCCTCGACAGTCACACAGATCCCTGCACAATCCCAAATATGGGCCACCCCTCACCTTATCGCTACTGGCAGGGGGAACCGCCACCATGGTGCCGGCAGCGGCGGGAGGGGCACATCCAGCACCATAGACCGTGCATCATATGAGTATCCAAAACAGAAAACCAAAACACAATCAGGGAACACAAATCACATCAACAGGACAGGAGCAAATTAAAGCAACACACATAAATTCTGGGTTTACGCGACGTGCGAAGGTAGATCTAGAGCTCTAGGAATGTCAAACGCGAGAGAGATTTCGATTCAGTAAGCGCAGGCGACACACTGAGATAGAGCAGGGCACGAAGGTTGCTGGAAGAATCACGTGGCGCCACACCCTAAGGCCGCTCCCCAGAGAGCCTAGTTTGGTCTAAACAGAAAGCCGGTTCAAACCCGTGTTATCGGGTCTCGTTTCTATCGGATCACAACCGAATACGACTGAATCTGACACGAACCTTTGGTGGCGCACAGTTTTTGAAGCAAACATCAACAAACCACACGTCACCTTTGGTGGCGCATAGTTTTTGAAGCAAACATCAACAAACCACACGTCGCCTGAACACAAGGCACGATTTAGGTCAGCCTGGGCGTTCGGTTTAAATCGATAGTTCGGTTCGGTTTCTTCGGTTTTACAGAACTTCGGTTTGTAGCAAATGAGCACCGATCGGTTTGTAAAAAATCCAGAAACTGACAATTTCGGTTTCGGTTTTGTAGTTTGGTTTTTTGGTTTAACCCGAGCAAACCGATGACAGAAAAAAACACAACATAGGAAGGATTCAGAACTGGACGACGAGTAGAGCTTGAGTCCCCGAAGCGCAGACGGCTGCTCGGCTACTCTGATGCGGTCGCCGGTCGAGTTGAGTGTCGACTGCCGTCGCCTACCTCTGCCTCGCGCCGCTGTCTGCTGCCTTGCGCCGCCCACCACCAGCCGCTGCCTCGCGCGGACGCGCGCCTCCACTCCACCTCACGACTGGCATCGCCCGCGTGCCATGCCACGTCGCCACCACCGTTGCTGGGCGGCTAGGTGCGGGGTGCCGGACTTCCGGGTGCGCAGCGCCGCCGCCGCCGCCTTTGGGACGCTGGGTGCATGGGTTAGGGTTAGGAGAGGACTCGCGACTCGGGCACTCGGAGTCTCGGACTCGACTATTGGGTTGTGGCGCTGTGCAACGAGGGAAACTGGGAGAGGGAGAGGGGAGTCGGCTGGTGGAGTGGTGGGCCAACTGGGCTGGATGACTGTTGCTCGTGGGCTGGACTCGCATCTCGGCTTTCTTGCTTGCGATAGAACATAGAGGCCTAATTTCGGTTATTCGGTACATCGGTTCGGTTTGGAATAGAAACCGAAATCAAAACCGAACACCGAACAATACAGAATTTGAAACCGAAAAATCAACCCGAAAAAACCGACATTTCGGTTCGTTGTTCGGTTTTTGGTGAAAATGTGCCCAGGCTGAGATTCAGACAACTGATGAATAGGAAATGTGTAAAATTAAACTGATTCTTGTTAATAGGATTGGATTCGTGTAAAATTTCTGGGTTCTAAACACAGTTTGCACCTAGCAAGCCTGATGACAACAAAGGGAAACGACCGGATCTAAAATCGGCTTCCATGGCCGTTAAGCCCACATCCGTCACCGCCGCCACCGCCGCCGCCGCAGTCCTCCATGGAGACCAGCAAGTCGCCGCCGCTCTACTCTCCGCCGCGGGAGCCCTCCGCAGCGACGGTGATGCTGTGCCCGTGCCTGGCGTTCTTCCTCCTCGCCCTCATCATCATCTCCATCGCACTCACTGTCCACTTTCGCCTCTACTGCCACACCCCTCTTGCACACCTCATCTCCCCACACCGCTGCCCCCACCACATCTGACCTCCAGCTCCTCCCGCATCGCTGGCGTGGTCCTGCTTCCCAGAGGCGCGCTCCCTCTGCTGCCGCCGAGATCCCGATCCCTTACGGGTCCCCCTCTCCGCGCGACACCGGCATGTGGAGCTTACGCCGTGCTCTGGGGATTCGCGGCCGGAAGGTTCCTCTCCACCTCGGCTGCCTCCGGTGAAGACGGGGGTGCGTCGGAGCAGGAGGCGGCGGCGACGAGCAACCCAGAGGGCGTGGCCCGCGTCTGCGCGGCCATCGCGGACGTCGCCGCCGCCGGTCCCGACGCTAACCTGGAGGCGGCGCTATCTGCGCTCTCGCCGCCGCTCTGCGAGGCGGTCGTGCTCGCTGTGCTCAACCGCTTCAAGCACGCACACAGGCCGTCCTACCGCTTCTTCAGGTGGGCCACCGCTTCCGGCGGCTTCACCCACACCACCATTACCTACTGCAAGATGTTACACATCTTAGGCAAGACGAGGCAGTTCGAGTTGATGGTTGCGATGATCCAAGAGATGGGGAAGGCGGGGGCCCTGTCCATGGACGCCTTCAAGGTTGCCATTAAGTCCTTCGCTGCTGCTGGTGTGATCAAGAATGCGGTAGGCGTGTTCGAGTTGATGAGAAAGAACGGTTTCGATGATGGGGTGGAGTCATTCAATTGCTTGCTCGTTGCTTTAGCCAATGAGGGATTGGGCAGGGAGGCCAGGCAGGTGTTTGACAAAATGCATGGCCAGTATTCTCCTGACCTGCGCTCTTATACTGCATTGATGCTGGCATGGTGCAATGCAAGGAATCTGGTTGAGGCTGGGCGGGTTTGGAATGAGATGCTGGAGAAGGGAATGAAGCCAGATGTTGTCGTCCACAACACAATGATTGAGGGGTTGCTGCGTGGGCAGAGGCGACCTGAGGCTGTGAAGATGTTTGAGCTGATGAAGGCAAAGGGGCCTCCACCAAATGTGTGGACTTACACAATGTTGATCCGTGACCATTGTAAGCGGGGGAAAATGGACATGGCAATGGAGTGCTTTGAGCAGATGCAGGAAGCCAGATGCCAACCAGATGTTGCTACCTATACATGTTTGCTTGTTGGATATGGGAATGCAAAGCGAATGGACAGAGTGACTGCTGTGTTGGAGGAGATGACACAGAAGGGATGCCCCCCTGATGCCCGGACTTACAATGCACTGATTAAGCTGCTAACAAATAGAAAAATGCCAGACGATGCTGCAAGGATATACAAAAAGATGATCAAGAAAGGACTTGAGCCTACAATCCATACTTACAACATGATGATGAAGTCATATTTCCTTGGTGATAGGAACTATGCAATGGGTTGTGCAGTGTGGGAGGAGATGCACCGGAGGGGTATTTGTCCTGATGTTAACTCTTACACGGTGTTCATTAATGGACATATACAACATGGCAGGCCAGAGGAGGCATATAAATATATTGAGGAGATGATTAATAAAGGGATGAAGGCTCCACAGATAGACTATAATAAGTTTACTGCAGATTTCTCAAAGACTGGGAAACCAGATATATTGTATGAGTTGGCTCAGAAAGTGAAATTTGCAGGGAATTTCGATGTATCTAATGTGTTCTATCAATGGCCAGATAGAATAAACAGTCGGGTCAAGAGAAATGTATCTAATCAGATTGGCAATAGAATGTTCTAAGATTACTTCGTAGAATGCTCTAAGATTACTACTCTGCCAGCAGGAATGTGGCATGCTGTCATGGTGCTTGAAATTTGATTACTAAGGAGAGCTGCTACCTTTTGTCCCCTTGCCATTGTATGGTAATGTGCTATTGAAGAGTACGTGCCTTAATATAAGTTTGGCCGACAATGTTTCTCTTGAATATGCTTGGACCAAGAATGTTGAGTGAGTTTATGTTGTAGCTGTCATATTTCTCGTTAGGGCAGTTTTAGATGCTTGTGTTTTTATATTGCTGATTTGTATGCTCATAGCTAAAGAGCTAGCTGGAAATTAAATCCACTACTCCTAGATTTCAGCATGTTTATATTCTCTTTTAATGTTAAAATGAAGCATTGAACAGCCATGAGGTTTTGTTGTGTTCTTCTTTTCCTTATAAAACTGTCATCGTTTGTTGCAATTGTATCGTCAAGATCGTTTGCTGATGAATCAGGGCCCGATCTTGTTCGCCTGTGGTGATTAGTCCTTTCGAATAAAGACTTGAACTCTTCTTCAGATTTATAAACTTCGTATATATTTGCAATTTTAGATTGTGTTTACCCGTTCTTGCTTTGATTCGCTTATAGGAAAGCCTTTTCGACGAGGTCAATCGCATTGTGCGTGGTTGATAATCAACTTAGCAGTGGTGCAACGGCTGCGGAGTCCGAATAAGTCTTGGTTCGAAGCCTAGATCGTGAACCAATCGACTGTACACCTATCAGCACCAATCGACTGTACACCAATCAGCTACATCAAGTCGTATCGTAACCCTAGTTGCCCATTAGGTATAACTTCGTTTTTCTTTCTTTAGATTGAATCTGTTTTCTTTTGTATTACCACAAAAGCCAAATATATATATATATATATATATATATATATATATATATATATATATATATATATAATATATATATATATATATATATATATATTTATATACATCGTCACATATCTCTTGTCCTACAGCTTTTTTGTACCGTGCAATTTTGTTTCCGTTTTACTTTATCAAGTTTGTGTCTTAGGTCAAGTTCCGGTTGCTAGAATAGATCGTTTCTGAGTCTGGTTGTGTCTTTTTCTTAGTTTCCATCATATCTGTGTCAACCCCATCAAGCTTTATATGTGTTTTCGTTGTTTCCATCAAAACCATAGTCCACATTATTAAGTATGTTAAAGTTGTGCTCACGGTTTGCATCAATCCATAGCCGCCACAACGAATTTTACACACATTGTTCTTGTTTTGTCCTCTATTTCGGAGGTCATTCGTAAAACGGGCATAACTTTCACATACGAACTCAGATTCAGAAAAAATTTATATCAAAATTGTTGAGAAAAAAATTTCGGATCCTTGTGTCCCCCCGCATTGCCGGGTTTGCCAAAATAGAATTCCAAAAAAACAGACGGGAAGATTGTCTTTCTGAGTCTGAAAGTGTTTTCTCATTTTTTTCCCGCGCATTATTTGCAGGTCACGTCTTTCACTTGTTTAAGCTCATATTTTCTGTGGTTACTTCTTGTGTGCTCCTAAGTAAAGAAAAGTATTAAAAATAGAAAAAAATTGACTTTCTCAATAAAACATCGTCAGCAAAAAAATTCAAAAAAAGAGAAAGACAAAAGAAGAACATTATCTTGTGGAGCACATAGAGAGCACCATTTTAGTTGTATTTGTGTGTGCTGTTCCCGGTATTGTTTCTCATATCTGTGTTGTTTGTCCTACTTGTTTCATCATATTTCTTTGTACATCTGGTACTTGGAGCGTCTATAGGCCAACAACTAAGACAAGTACTCGAGATACTTATTCAACTTTGTTAATAAGGAGTTTTGATTATTACTACTCCTTGCTACTATATTGTGTCTGTCCAAGCTCCATTTTCTTGTGACCAAGTATAGGTTCGTCTTGCAACTGTTACACTCAAGCAACAATTATCCACCGATTGCATCGTCTGCTGCATTCATAAGAACACTTGTAAGACTGTGGTAAGACGCTTGAACGTTGAGTCCTTACTTCCTTGTCCACATCCTAGTAGTTGTTAGGAATAATACTTTTGTATGTCTTATTCTTTCTAATAATCATGTCAGGGTCAGACAAAGGGTCAGACAAAGGCACTGGACAAGATGATCCTCCGTTAGATTTTAATGATTGTGTATCTAGGAGTGAACTACGCGCTGAGCTTCAAAAAAGGCATGTTGAAGATGCAGAACAATAACGTTCTGAGCCATACCAAGAAGAAGATGATGGTGATTTAGAAGATGATGTGGATGCAGGCAACGTCGATGCCGATGCCGAAGCACGACATGAGCACATACCCTGGAATAAGACGGATGCCTATGTGACGACTATGGTTTAACCGCCGTGATATGGGAGGTAATGACCGAGATATTAATGAACATTTCGCTAAAACTAAATTTAAGATGCTACCTTTCTCCGGAATTACTGACTTTGAAGCATATTTAAATTGGGAGCTTGCTATAGAGCAAAAATTTAATTCTCATCTAGTACGTGAGGAACATAGGTTAGACTTGCTACTAGTAGGTTTAGTGGATTTTCTCTTTTCTGGTAGAATAATATTTGCAATGATGTTAACGCTCAAATACCTCATACCTGGAATGTGCATAAACGTTGCATGACTTCTAGATTTGTTCCTCCATATTTTCAGTGTGATCTACGATTAAAATTGCAACGTTTAAATCAAGGTAGTAAAAGTGTTGAGGAATATTATCAAGAGCTTATTATTGGTTTAGCACGATGTAATATACATGAAGATGATATCCAAACGAGCTCTAGATTTTTTGTGGTTTACATCATGATATACAAGATATTCTTTAATATAAAGATTGGACTAGATTTTCCCAGTTGTATCATCTAACTCTTAAAGCAGAAAGGGAAGTGGAGGGATGGCAACTCCTGCGATCCACACCACCAACCACTCCTTCTCATACAACCAAGGTATGTAAATTGTCTAGTGTGGAGGCACCAATACCACCACCTCTAAAGAACTTGCTAGCCACACCGGTTACTTCTTCCTCGAGTGCGTCTGCTAAAGTTGTTTGCCACCATTGCAAGGGCATGGGTCATATCGCGAGGGAATACCCTGGCAAACGAGCTTATATTGCTTCCGATGATGGCGGGTATGCTAGTGCTTCTGACGATGAACATGAATTTGCACTTGCTACTTACCATGATGCATGTATGTTGGATGATATACTAGTAGTTGATAGTGTAGGGTTATGAAAACAGCGGAAGTAGTGCTAGTTATAGATCACGGGAAGTAGTGCTAGGTATGTTGGATGATACGCTAGTCGGAAAACAAAATTTTTCTACCCCATAAACCAGGAACTAGTGCTAGTTATAGATCACGGGATTACCACTAGACGCGCAGATGTAGCGGAAGTGACTCGATGTAGTCGTGCGCGTCTGTTGACGCAAAAAGTCGTCGAGGATCTGCGAACACATCGGGCTTATACCCGAATTCGATCTCCGAGGGTGTGCCAGTCGATTTGACTAGTTAATCGACAAGGACGATAAATAGAACAAGATCTGAACGAGACAACGGCGATGCGCCCAGATGTCAAGGCTCAAACCTGATCAGGATAACTAGAGTAGAGTTGAACGAGACGACAGCGATGCGCCCGGACGTCAAGGCTCAGGTTGCTCAAAAGCGGAACTTGCAAGGGTTGACGGAGGTCGATGAGATGCAACCCGTCGAAACTTGAAGAACTCGTAGATAATTAAACCTAATGCGGTAAAGGTAAATTACTAGTAAAATAGATAAAAAGTAATAGATTTGTTTGATATGCTTGGATATATTTTTCACGTGGCCCTTGGGCACATATTTATACTCCCGTATGGGGAGTTGTACATGGATATGACTCATACCTTCCTAAACAAAAACTCCTATTTTTAAGGAAATAAAACGACTCACGCTAAAGGAAACAAACGACTCGTGCAAGAGTCGGACTCGAAATAAATCTATTAATACTGGCATGAAATCACCAGCTTTCATATCTATCTCCTTCACGATGAAACCTTCCATCGGCAGACTTCCTTCAATCCGCAACTTTCCTCTATTGCCATTGACAGTTCTCTGCTGACGCCAGCTACTTCATCCCGCTTCCATCGGCATCATCATTCATCGGCAGCTTTCCGTCTTCATCGGCAATATTCCTCCTATCAGCAACAGGCTTTGGCTCTCATCGGCAACGCTTTCTTGCCTCCACCAGCAACATTGTAGCCTTCATCACATCGACAATGAGCCTCAATTCTCATCGGCAATGTTCTTCCTGTCGGCAACATTCATGTCTCTATCGGCAACATCCCCTTGCCTTCATCAACAGTGTCTTCCTGCCTCAATCGGCAACAAGTCCCTGTCTGCATCAGCAACACTTTTTCCTTTATCGGCAATCTGACTGGTAATATCCCAATGCCGATAAGGAACGACAACTAGCCTTTTGCCGATCGGCACAATCCTTAGATCATATTGACACGTGCCAAAAAAACGGTGTCAACACATGCCCCCCAATTTCGGAGTATAAGATATCTTATGCACCGAAATTTCTTCTACTGCATCTCCTCCAAAATGCCTGCACCACTTCCTTGACTATTGCACGTAAGCATTGCAGAGCCGCTCTTACAATCCTTCAACTTGTATCGAACATCTCCTTTTGTAGCCAACAAATTCATCGGCAGCGCTGCTCCCAGTGCACAAATTCTTCACTTAGCCTGCCGATGCCCCCCAAGTGTAACAGTTGAAACGCCAGGGCTCACCAAGTGCTTCTCCCAAGCCAAAATGCCCAAGGCCATCGACTCTAGTTACGCTATCGGCAACATATTGATATCTGCCGATGGATCCCCATCTTTGTGCTTTGGCCTTCATTGCTTGTCTGAAGATTTCCCTCTGGAAGGATTTTCATCGTGACACAAATCTTCTTGGCGCTCGCGTTGCATCCTCCTTCTTTGAGTCTTTGTAAGACCCTTAGGGCACCATTGAGGGAGCCTGGTTTTCCAAATAGGTTGATACTGTTTTCCGCCTGAATCTGGGCAACTTCGTATATTTGGATCTCTATAAAGTATATCTTCGTCGGGTACCCTTGCATTGGCCATCCCTTCAAGCTTCTCTTGGTTCCTTGGAAAATAATGGCCATGCTTGCCAAGTCTATCATGCACGCTGATCTTGCCCCCCCAGCCGATCATGCACTGATCCCTTTTCTCTAATCGGCCTACCATAGTCTGATGTCCGGTCATCAAAACGGGGCTTCTTCTCTGACCGATCGACAGGATAGTACCCGTTGCACTTGGGGCAATTATCGGTAGTGGGCACCTTGATGCCTTCTTCCCAGCAGTGAACAAAGAAGGGACACTTCCAGTGGTCCTTATGCCGAAGCCACTCTTGGCACCTTTCTTCCTCTTGCAGCTGATATCGCTCCTCTCGTGACTGCCGATACTCTTGCCTTGGTCGTCTATGCGTGATTATAACACCATGAGATCTCCTGGTGTTACTGCTTTCATCGGCAATCCTCTTTCCTTTCCTATCATCGGCAAACTTCTTCCCTGTTACTTCATGCGCAGCTATCTGATGTTCAGGGTCTACCGATGCACTTTTCTTGGCAGCTTCCGATGTCAGCACCTTAGTTTTCCCACTAGTCTTCACCATATTATTTGGAAACGGATGCTAGTTAATCTTCATTGGCTTCTGGGCTTTGGAATTTTCAAACTTGATTCGCCCAGATTCAATTTCCGATTGCAACTGTTGCCTAAAGACTTTGCAATCATTGGTACTGTGCGAAGTTGCATTGTGCCACTTGCAGTACCTGATCCTTCTAAGCTCTTCGGCCGATGGAATTACCTGGTTAGGCGTCAGCCTAATCCTCCCTTCTTGAAGTAATAGGTCAAACATCCTATCGGCCTTGGTGATATCAAAGGTGAATCTCTCAGCTTCTTTCTGGTCGAACGGACAAGACATCGGCTTTTTATTCTCTACCCATTCAACTAAACCGATACTTGCTTCTTCGTCCGAATCTGTCTTCTTAGTTAAAGACACCGCCTCATCCCAATTTCCTCTAGGCTCAAAAACTTTTGTGTCTTGATCGGCAACCCTTTGCACAAGATGGCTCAAGCTTTCAAACTCTTGAGACGCGTATTTGTCCCTGATGTGCGGCAGTAATCCCTGGCAGGCCAAATCCGCCAATTGCCGATCATCAAATACTAATCTATAACACTTGTTCTTCACGTCTCGTAGTCTTTGCACGAAGCTTTCTACCGATTCATCATTACGCTGCTTCAATTTGACCAAATCGATGATCTTCTTTTCATGTATGCTAGCAAAGAAGTATTTGTAAAACTGTTTTTCTAGACCCAAGTGATCACAGAATTTGGAGGTAGTGAAATAAACCATGTAAATGCCGATCCAGATAACGATGATGAGAACAATCTTACCCCCAGTTCATCCCTGCTAGCTGCCTCTCCACATTGGATAATAAATCGGTTAATATGCTCCATTGTTGATATATCATCTTGACCAGAAAATTTGGTGAAATCTGGCACTTTGTACCGATTTGGGAGAGGGATCAAATCATACGCTGGAGGGTATGGAGTCCGATAAGAATATGTATCAACCTTAGGCTTAATACCGAATTGCTCTTTCGCCACTTCGGCAATCTTATCGGCCCAGTACGCATCTTGATCCTGCCGATGCACTGGCTGGATGTTGATCGGGTGAACAGGTTGATGTACCTTCTCATCTCTTTGTGGTAAATAGGTCAAACCGGCTGGTGCAGAGGCAACATCAATTCGCTGAACATCACGCATCGGCTGATTTACTGATGGACCATCTTGAACACCCACTGGAATATATTGCGGGAATAGAGGGTTTACCGGCTGGGACACCAATGCATCATTATATAATCCCGATGATAAGTGGTGGTGTTGGACCCCTGCCACTTGACATCCAGGTTGCGTCACCTATTGTTGAACATTATGCATCGGCTGAGTTGCCGATGGGCAATTTTGAACGCCCACTGGGTTATATTGTGACATTACATGCATTGATTGATATGTTGATGTTTCATTGTGCACGTTTACTTGTGAGTACTGCGGCGAAGTAGTACTTATCGGCTGATGTACTGTCTCACCCAATTTTAAGGATAAAATTGAATACAAATAACTCATGTGTGCCCAGAGATCAATCACACACATAAGCCGACAAATCTTTAAATAGTACCATCACTGAGTGCTTATTACATAACGATTAATATTTATTAAACATAACAGCGGAAAATAAAGATAACTCTCGCGACGAAGCACCACTTCACAGGGAACGCCGACTGGTTGACCGCTAGCCTAGTACTCCTCACGGTAGTCTTCATAGCCATCTGAAGGGGTTGAGAAAGCAAGAGTGAGAACTTAAAGTACTTAGCAAGAGTAAATAGGGTTATGAAGCTCAAAAGCTGACACTGTCTGTACTGCGGTTGCTTTTAACTTGGTCAAGTTTTACCAACACTTAGCTTTAGTTATGCTTAACCCAATTAATAACCACATGATAAGATTAATCAACAAAATTAATAATCTAAACCACATGATCATCTACACTGTGAGTTTTCCAGGCCGCTCGTAACCGTGAGCACAGCTATCATGATAGATTTACACTCTGCAGAGGTTATACACTTTACCCACAAGCCATGTTACCCATATGCCCGGGTTAATCACTCCCATAACACTTCCAAGGTGAGTGGGCAGGGAACACTATGAAGTCTTTCAAAAGTCTTCCCAACATGTTGCCAGACCCTACGGACCCAAGGGCAAGGGTATGTAAAGCCCCTACTCAATGGTACCTTTCGAAGCGGTAACCACCCTAGGACATGCCCTACAACCAGCTCGGCAATGGTGCCTTTCACGAACTGCCAATATGCTAGTACGAATCTTTACACTTGACTAAAGCCATAGCCATTATAGCACTCGTGGTTGTATTTGAAATCCCAGCTTTTGCCCTACAGCGGGGTCCTATTCCATGTTGCTATAAAAACCAGTTTTAACTCATCGTTGCATATATCATTAGTCAAGATTCAATTCAAGATCCATTATTGTAAAGCATAGCTAAGCTACCCATATGCATATAAACCCATGGTTACAAGGTAAAGGATAACAAAGCTATGGTATAGATCTAATAGGAATCAAATTAGACACATGCAATCATGACTAGATGAATTAGGGTGAATAGGTAACAAGGATGATCCCATGTTAAACTTGCCTTGATCACAAAGCTCCTGGTGATCCTGATCTGCTGCAAACAACTCTTGCTCACCGAAGATCTCACCGGCTGTACTCGATCAACATCACCACACAATCATCCGAACAATCATACACGAAGCAATAAAGATATGATCAGAACATTACACCATAAACAATAAAGAGGTTTTGAAAAGGTTATAAAACAGATCTATACTTTACTACGATCACAAAGACGCGAGAACCACGCTAATCGGATCTAAAACGAAGAAGTTATAGATTAAACAGGGTTTTGAAAAGGGCAAGATTAAAGCATTACCAAATTAATTTACTTTGATTTTCAAAAGTAATTAACATAGGTGAAATCTATACTACTGGATAGAGCATAAAATTACGGATCTAACGTAACTTGAACGGATCGATTTGGATTTAAAACGAGCAAATTATAAGCTTTGGAAAATCAGTGGCAAAACTAAAAATAGGAATTTTCTTTTATTTTCGAATTAAATCAGAATTAAAGGAGATTACGTTTTCCCGAGGGGAAAGCATAGAGCTGGAATCCGCTTTGGACTGCGGGTTGATAGGCAGAAAAGGGCAGGGACTCTTAAGCAAAAAGACAGAGCGAAGGGGTACGGGCTCACCAGATCCGTTGGATCTGAGATGGACGGTGGAGATTAGATGGGGGGAGGGACAGGGCGGCGCAGAGGCCGGTGGAGGGCGGCGCACGGCGGCGGCCATGTTCGGCAGAGGCGAAGCTTGCCGGCGTAGACCGTTCGGGAGCTCTGGTGCCCCGTTTTCAAATCCGAGCACACCGGAAGAGAGAGGGAAGCACGACGAACTCGCCTAGGGGCTCGGAGAGACCGGGGTTGACCGTGGGTGGCCGGCGACGTAGCACAGCGGCGACGAGGCCTCTGTACACGGTGGCGCTAGATGGTTAGGGGCTCAGGTGCCCAATCCGACCGGGAAAAGGGTCGGGGAGCATGAGAAGCTCAAGGCGAACCCTCCCAGGGCAATGCCGAGGCTGAGAGAAGGACGGGGAGGGCCGACGACGGTGTACCGCGGTGGCGGAGCCCCTGTGCACATCGGCACGGCTGAACAGAGCACGAACGAGAGAGAAAAGAGAGGGGAAGGACGTTCGGCACTTACCCGAAGTCGGTGCGACGCTTGGTGAAGAGCTTGGAGTGGCCGGCGGTGCGGAACGTCGACTCGACGGCGGAGCAGAGCGGCGGCAGAGGCGACATTGCTTCGGCGGCTTGCGAGGCGATGCGAGGGCTCGAACAGATGGGGAAAGGCGGCGCGGTGGTGGCGCTATATATGGGAGGCAGAGGGAGAGTCCGGGGCGGTTATGCGTGCGCAGACGCGGGACGAACGCGGCGCGGCGCGACGTGGCGGACGGAGTCCGGAGCGGACACGGGCACGAGGGAGAAGGGAGAAGCTGATAGGCGGGGCCGCGCTGTCAGTGAAAGAGAGAGAGAGGGAGACCGCGGGCCTGTGGGGCGATGGGCCAAGGCACGGGAGGCCGGCCCACTGCAGGTAAGAGAAAGAGAGGGGGGAAGCAGGCCTGTGGGCCGAAAGCCGAGAGGTGAGGTTTTCCCTTTTTTCTTTTTTTTTCTTTTCAATTTTGTTTTTCTTTTTCCAAATTGATTTTCAAAAATGGGTTTTGAATATATTTTCCTGGGTTTTGCAATCCACACAACACCAAGAAAATGCAGAGACATGCAATGCTCAAACATGTTAACCCTAACATGATATTAGTTTTAATTTTATTTATTTAATTCTATGCTTCACAAAATGATTTGAATAAAACAAATTTAACTCAAATTCAAATCTAATTTCAATTTTACGGTGTTACATGTACCGATATTTCATTCTGAAGACTCGTTGGCGGATGACACTGCTGAGCTCTTGCCGCTTGGTATCCAGGCTCCATAACTTGCTTCTGAATCGGTAACTGACCGATCCAACTTACATTAGATGTCATCGGCATATGACTTGCCGATGGCTGATAACCAGCTGGCGCTTGTTGCCCTTGTACCCTTGGATGATCGCCTTGATTTGCAGGTACCACAGCTTGAGCAGCCATTGCCGATACGGGCTGGTTCCCAATCGCAATGTCTTGCTGCATCGGCCAATAATTTGCCGATGGCCTCGCGTAGGACACTTCAGGTACCGCCATCTGAAACCCTCCTGACTGCAACTGCATATTTGAAGGCGTTGCAGTATAATGCGTCACCGGGATCATCGGCTGTACGGGCGCTACCGATGTCATGGGAGCCTTCCATACTGCATCCTGCCTTGGGGACAATCTAGGATTAGCAGCAAATGAATCTGGAGGCATACCGTATCTCCACCAGTTGGCGGACGTTGGCTGACTCTGGGTCACAGGTCTAGACATTGTTGATGCCACCAGATTTGTATTCAATTGAGTGATGTTTGTTGGGTCCGATCTTGGCGACGTGATCTCATCGGCAGACCGGTTTATATGCGGTGAAGACACCCTTGGAGCCGCCGATGGGATCATAACAGATGCCGATCCGAGTTGATGATACGCCGGATCAACATAATATGGTGCTTGTCTTTTCTTGAAAGTTTGCTTGACAGCATTGTATACAGCATTGGATTGGCTAATTAACACATGATTTAATGCAGAATTAACCATCTCTTGTAATTTACCAGGATCGGCGTCGAAAGTGACCTGCCGTGGCAACGACGGATCTTGCTTCTGGACTGCTTCGCCGAATCTGTTTAGGCTGAAGGACTTGAGATATAACTGTTTGTACTCCTCCATAGCCCGCTCCATAGCTTGCTTCTGATCATCTCTCAGATTTGCTTCGGAGACTTCAATGACACTCTTCGGATTGATCCCAGCAGTATTGTCCATTAAGCTTGTAATGGGCTAAACCGTGGCTAACAGATGTGATACTGTCCCACTAGGTGTGCCAAAAGAGGCGTTGACGCAAAAAATTGTCGAGGATCTGCGAACACCTCGGGCTTATACCCAAATTCGATCTCCGAGGGTGTGCCAGTCGATTTGACTAGTTAATCGACAAGGACGATAAATAGAACAAGATCTGAACGAGACAACGGCGATGCGCCCAGATGTCAAGGCTCAAACCTGATCAGGATAACTAGAGTAGAGCTGAACGAGACGACAGCGATGCGCCCGGACATCAAGGCTCAGGTTGCTCAAACGCGGAACTTACAAGGGTTGACGGAGGTCGATGAGATGCAGCTCGTCGAAACTTGAAGAGCTCGTAGATAATTAAACCTAATGCGGTAAAGGTAAATTACTGATAAAATAGATAAAAAGTAATAGATTTGTTTGATATGCTTGGATATATTTTTCACGCGGCCCTTGGACACATATTTATACTCCTGTATGGGGAGTTGTACATGGATATGACTCATACCTTCCTAAACAAAAACTCCTATTTTTAAGGAAATAAAACGACTCACGCTAAAGGAAACAAACGACTCGTGCAAGAGTCGGACTCGAAATAAATCTATTAATACTGGCATGAAATCACCAGCTATTAATACTTTTGTAGGAAGCGTTGCGCCTCCGGACTGCTAGGTCCGCGAGAAGCAGAATGCGCGAGCGTGGGGAGGCGACGGCGGCTGCCAAAAGGCGTGGATTGATATCGCCCCGCGCCCACCCCTTGCTTATATAGGCGTCCTAACGAGCTCCCACGCTGGAGGCCCATTAGTAACCCTAAACCTACCCGAATTAGGCTTCCAGCCCCTTAAGCGTGCGACCCTATGGGCTCACGCACACATAGACATGGCCCGAGTACTCCTACTCGACCAATAGTTGATAGCGGCCTCTAGCAAGGCGTGTCAACTCCTATGTATACGCAATGGTCATATCAAATGAACCACCACAAAACCATATACATGTTATTCCCTTGCCAACGATATTTGGTCCAACTCATAGGTTAACACTTAACCCAAGCACGACCATGCATTTCATGATCTAATCATTCAAGAGGTCCAGTGATATCTCTCTCACATTGAGAGTGGCAAATCCCTTCTCGATCGACTATGTCTCACAGCATGCTTCCCGACAAACCCAAAAGCTACCTTTATAACTACCCAGTCACAGAGTAGCGTTTGGTAGTCCCTAAGTAGGTCGTTTCACATCTTGAGTACATACGACAATCTCAGGTCTAAGGACATAACGTACATGATGTGAATAGAGACAATCTCAGGTCGGGTCTATCCAGCCCCATGTCCTACATGTGCCCACATTATTAGTTTGACATCTCTATGTCCATGACTTGTGAAACATAGTCATCAACTAATAATGTGCTGATCTAATATTCATGTGCATTCTAGCATGAACTCCGATCAGGGACAACTTTAGAATAACCATACAAGTAAAAGAGTTTCACAAACAATTCACATAATTGCTAATCGACACAAGTTGTCTTTAATGGATATTCATTGAACTCATAACATGTCATGGATACAAGGAAATACAATCATCTCTATGATTACCTCAAGGGCATACTCCCAACAGATAGTGTTGCGTGTTCCAAATATTTTTCATTGTCAATGATTGTCAGGTGCGAGCTATAATTGATGATGGAAGCAATAATAACTTGGTAAGTTTAGATTTGGTCAAGACACTTGGCTTGACTACAGCAGCCCTTCCACATCCATACCACATTAAATGGTTCAATAATAGTGCTAAGGCAAAGGTAACACACTCTTGAAAGCCCAAGTTTGGTTTTGGTTAATTGATGAAACCTATGGACTAACCCTTGTGCTAAGTGTTTGATCTAGCTAGGGTAATCCACCTTGACACATGAAGCTAGAAGGATGATAATGGTGCATTGATCAAGTGCTTCATGAACTAAGGAAAAGAAGAAAGAGAAAAACAAAAATGGGCTCAAAGCAAAGGTATATCATAGGGCCATTTTTGGTTTAGTGATCAAGACACTATAGAGAGTGTGATCACATTTAGGATAGATAGCCGTACTATCAAGAAGGGAAAACTCGTTTCGATTGCGGTTATCATGTGCCACTAGGTTTGCATTGCATGCATATATAAAATGAACCTAAGTGACATGAAAATATAATTAAATCCAAGATAATTCAATGTGAAGGCTAACACAGAGTATAAGTATATGGATCACAAGGTGTTAGTACTTGAAGACTTGGAGAAGAAGAAGCAACTCGTTTGGACAAAGAGAAGCGGTCCGGACGCATGGTCCGGACGCAAGGGATGCTCGGTCCGGACTAACGCATATGCGTCCGGTGGCATACCCTAGCCCTCGGCTTCTCTGGACAGGAGGTCCGGACGCAGATCAGAGTTCGGACGCTGTCTCCGGATGCGCGTCCGAAGAGCTGGAGCTCTCTGGTCCTCTCTGCAGGTTGATCCGGACGTAGGTTGATGGTCCAGACACCAGAGTCCGGACGCTGTCCGGGAAAGAATTAGCTCTCGGGGAGCTGTCTGCTGGACTTCGGACCCAAGGCGATGATGGTCCGGACCCCGACTGTTCACAGCGTCCGGAGGCGACAACTCAGCACCAGTGAAGGCGCCAAATCGAAGAATTCAAATGGAGGAGGGTCTGAACGCAAGCATGATGGTCCGGACCCCCTATGAAGACTGCGTCCGGACTGGCGCAGACAGTGGATAAAAGAGGAGAAAATGGCTAATCTTTTGGTGAAGGCTATTTATATGTTTTGGCCGGCTCCTAGGGCTTCCTCTTGCACCTCCCATTCATTCACACTCTTTGTGCTTGCTTGAGAAGGCCCTCCACTCATCTCTCTTTGCTTTGCATGCTAATTCATGAGAGTTTGAATGGACCAAGTGCTTGATCTTTGCATTGCATCTTAGTGGCACTTGGTCATCGTCATTGCCGCGGGATTTCTTGTTATTCTTGGTGTTTGCCAACACCTAGACGGCTTGGCGATTGAGGAGAAGCTTCAGCACGTGTTGGTGATTGTTCGTGGCCGGCTTCATCGATTATGAGAGGGCTTGTACCCACCTCGATGGAGCGTCAAAGGGTAATTCTAGTGGATTGCTCGTGTCATTGAGTTACTCTCATTTGGGTGGATTCTTGTGGCGCCCGGGTAGTGGGCTAGGCTTGTGATTGCCTATTAGCCACCGAATCACCATTTGAGTAGTCGACACAACGGGGACTAGCTTGGTGGCAACCAAGTGAACCTCGGGAGAAAATCTTTGTGTCATCTATTGTCTCCCGGCTACTCTTGGTGTTCATATTGTGATTGGTTCTTATATTGGTATTCTTCCATCACAAGGCATCGGTATAACAATCACCCTCTCCCTAGTTTTTACATTCCTTCATATCTTTTTTAGTTAGCTTGCTGGTTAGTTTCTCTCGTTAGTTGTTCTTGCTAGCTTGAGCTAAGTGCCGTAGGTTTTTGCTATTGTGTGATAGTCACTTAGTTAACTAGAATTGCTTGTATAGGTGGCTTTGTATCCCTAAGTAGAGCTAGAGCAAAAGCTTCACTTAAGTGTTATTCTAATCTTTGCTCTAGTGATTTGTAGAATTTTTATTAGGCTATTCAACCCCCCTCTAGCCATCTAGGACCTTTCAACTCTGCGCATGTGTATTTTTTCTATTGGATCATACCATAATTAGGCCGAGTTTGATGTTGTGCCTATGCAAGATTATTCACTTTTGTTAGATTGTCCTTAGCTATTTGATGACGATGCCACACAACATGGTAGACAAAATAGATATACATTCATGCATAAAGAAAACAAGATTAGTTTGCTTTCTTTAACACCCGCTGAAATTGTACAATGTGATAAAGAACTTGCTAAAAACAAAAAGAATGGACATGTTTTAGATTATATCAAAACAATTATTGATAATCAAATACTTTAAAACTAAAGGGATGTGATTTCCTTGGTATTAATTCTGATCTTGTTGATTTTGATGCTAATGATAAATCAAGTTGTGTTGTTCGTTCCTACATGGCTAAATGTTCTACATATTCTACTCCTAGTTCTTTGCCTCTTGTTGGTACTAACATTTTGCATGAGAATGAGCATGAATTCACAATAGGAAGACCACCATGGCAACCACCTTTGCAAGGGATTTGGCGCCAAGACGAGAATCTACTCTTGGAACCAACATTGCTACCATCCATTGGTCAAGATCTACTTTAGTCAATGAAGATTTCAATTCAATAAAGGGAGGATGATGAGGACATCATGCCGCCACATACAAGTTGAGGTGAAGAAGATTACCAGCATGGGAGTCCAACTCGTTCTTTTCACGGTGGAGTCCCAGTCCAACTAAAGTTGGAGTCCATCTAGGATTTCAGGAGCAGTCCCGAGTAAAATCAACACCGAGGATGCATACGGACTCCATTTTTGATGATCTAGATATGCTTGGAAAGATAACTTGATAAACTATCTAGTGGCTTTGGTTTCACGTCAAAAGTCATCCTGAGTAAACAAAAATTGTCGAAACAAGTCAGCATACATAATCTGTCACGGTGCTGCAACACCATCATTTGGTCCATTGGCATGTGTATCGTGTTTGAACCCATTAGGGGGGTGTCTAGGGCGGGTGACGACCAAAACTCTATATTATACCGACATCAATATCATTAGGGTTGAGTTTTGTTGTGTTCTTGTTTTCCTCGTGAAATAGACATTGTTTGCTGCAACTATATTGTCAAGATCGTTTTTTGATAAATCGAGGCCCCAGTTCTTAATCTTGTTTGCTTATGGAGATTAGTACTTTTAAATAAAGACTTGAACTCTTCTTCATATTCATAAGCTTCATATATATATGCAATTTTATATTATGTTTAGATGTTCTTTCTTGTGTTCTCGATTCACTTTTAGGAAAGCCTTCTCGGCGAAGTCAATCGCGTTGTGCATGGTTGATAACCAACAGAGCAGCGGTGTAATGGTTGTGGGGTCCGAATCAGTCTTGGTTCGAAGTGTAGATCATAAGATTCGAGTCTCCACCAATCGACTCTACCATACCTATCAGAAGATCGGGCTGTGTCTACATCACCTGCATTGTAAAGTTTTTATTTAAAATAGAGCAAAGTTTAACAACTATTTGAGAAACAACAAGGAGAAAAACTCTACCCTGAGGAAAGAAGGGGGTCTGAGGTGGACCAGAGTAGAATGACAACCCGCAACTGGAAAAGAGAGAGAGAGAGAGAGAGAGAGAGAGAGAGAGAGAGAGAGAAGATAACAACACTAGACTAAGGCTGCTAATTGGGATAAGAAAATTGCTCTTTTAGAGTCACATAGTCTAAGAGACTGTAATTACTGGTTAGCTTGAATCAGCATATGAAAAAGTCCATGGAGAAATCCCAATGGATGCCAAGGTACTTTAACAACCTTGGCTGAAAGGACACCTGAAAAGAGGTGAAAGATAGTTTCCTCCAAGTTATTGATACAAAGAATGCAATTGTAGTTATTTCCCTCTAGCTTGTGCTTTTTTCTTTTGAGGATATTCCTTGTGTTGAGCCTATCTATTAAAAGAAGCCAGGACAAGACCTTGGAACATCTGGAATCCCAAACCCAGATGAATGGAGGGAGGTTCGACATTCGTGTAAGGGAGATTGTAGAACTTTGAGAAAGAGCACGTCTTCTTCCCCAAATGTATTGCCAAGAATCTTTTGTATCGTGATGAACTTGAATTGTTTAAATATAATCTTGAAGCCTTTGAAACTCTTGATATGCTTGTTCTGTGATAGGGAGATGAAACTGGGTCTTAAGGGAGTTGTTTGACTGAAACTGTGCAACTATGATATTCTTATTCTCTGTGAAGGAGAATAGTCATGGATATTTAGTTTGTAGGATGTTGTCATTGCAGAGATCATACCAAAACAGGACAATAGAGCTATCTCCAATTTTACATTCAACAATTTTTGAATAAATCACAAAGTTTTAGGATATCCCTCCTCCAAAAGGAGCCTGTATCAGTTGTTGCATGAGGAACTTGACCATTGGGGTAATGGGCATTCCAAATAACCTCGATCCATGGAATTTCCTTTTTATTGTACAACTTATCCAAATGCTTTACTAGGAGGGCCTTCTTCGAGATTAATAATTCTGAGGCCTTCTTTCTCTTGGGTTTTGTATAATTGTATTAGATTGGTGAGGGCTGACCAAATCAAACATCCTACTTGATCCACAACAATGCAGAAATATTCTTAGGTATCAGCAATATGAATTACAGATCTTGTGTAATTCTTCTAGATTAATCTTTAGTACTAAATCCGTTCCAAATATAAGACATTTTGGCTTTTCAAGATACATTGCTTTTACCATGCATCTAGATATAATGTGTATCTATATGTATAACAAATGCAAATGCAACGTATCTAGAAAAGCCAAAATGTCTTATAATTTGTAACGGAAGGAGTATATAATTTTTACTTGATGATAAAAAAAAATCTTTTTTTTTCTCGAACGCCAGTCAAAAAATTCTAGAAGATATAGAGCACTGAATGTTTAATTATAGCTGATGCCTTTTAACATTCTTCAACACACTTAAGGTTACTGTTGTTACCTACTAATTCCAGCTTCTAAATGCTTCTTTACCACTCATTATTTGACATGTGGCATTTAGCAATCTATTGAGAAAGCTAGTTATTCATGGGTACCGGGCACTTTGAACTACAGATCTTGTTTCATCTTTTCAGGTCAACTTTAATATAATTATGACCTGACATTCAAAAAAAGTTGTTCAAGATACAAGGCCTACCATGTGCTTAATTACGGTTGATTCCTTTTAACATTCTTCAAGACACAACTAAAGCATATTGCTCTTTTAATTTTATAAGTAGCATTTTAAAACTCTAATCCCTCCAAAGCCCCTGTAGTGGATTTGGAAATCAAAGTGTATCCCAAAAACCAAGTTCTTCACTTGGCTGTTGCTCAATGACAGGTTGAATACTAGGGATATGTTGAAAAGAAGACACAAACATTTGAAGGAAGGTTACAATTGTGTGCTATGCTTAGATAACACAGAGGAGACTCTGTTGCACCTTTTCTTTGAATGCTCCTCTAGTATCTCTCGCTGGTTTTCCATTATAGCTTTGTTTGCAACGTTCAGGGGAGTATCTTTCAGATGATCGAGCAACAGAGAAATATTCTTCAATTACCTTTCTTCATGGAGGTGTATATGATAGCAGCATGGTGCATTTGTGTCACACCCAATTTCAAGGACGAAATATGATGCATAACATTATGTGTGCCTAGGAATAATCCACACATAAGTTCACAAATTACAAGTACCATTACAGAGTTTAATACATATCGAACATTTATCCATTACAAGAATAAATAAAATAAGTAAGATAAACTAGCTCTTGTGGCTCCATTCCACAGGGAAAGGTCAACTGGTTGACCAAGCCTAGAAGTCTTCGGGAAACTCCTCATAGCCTCCAACTTCTGTTACCCATCCGGGATTTTTATCCAAAATTGAAAAGAAAACAAGCGTGAGTACACTCGTACTCAGCAGTATAACATGGGGTTATGAAGCTCAACAGGCTTACACTGGCTTACTGCATTTAGCACTTTTAGTTGGTCAAAGTTTTATTAACAAGTTTCATCAGGTTATGCTTAAGCCCCAAATGATCCCACTTATACCACTGCCAAAGTTTAAAGTATCATAACCATCATCATAAAAGTGGTGGCAACAGGAACATAAAGATTGGTCAAGTTAATTAATTAATCCATCGGTTTTCCGGGCCGCTCGTGACCGTGAGCACGGTTGATATATCAGTTTTAACACTCTGCAGAGGTTGTGCAACTTTACCCGTGAGTCGTGATGCCCCGATTGCCCGGGTTAATTACTCCCATAACACTGCCAAGGTGAGTGGGCGGGGTTCACTATGAAACCTTTCATAGTATCTCGTCTAACAAGATTAGGGCCGCTAGGATTGGCAAGGGGCGATAGAGCTCCCCTTCCGAGTAGCATAACGACCCGCAGCCTACGCTCAAACTCGGACAGAGGCCGCACTATAACCAGCTCGGCAAGAGCCTAATGCGCCCTTTCGGGTAACCGCTAACGAGCTAGAAAAGAGCCTACTACTAAGTTAAAGCCAGAGCTATGTAGCTCCCACGGAAGCACTGTCAGTCCCAGCTTTTGCCAACAGTGGGTTATTAAAAAGGGTTATGTTCCAATTGCCATAACAGGATCACCAATTCATTCAAAGCTTTAACATTTGGCAGGGATCAAGTATTCCTTTATGTAAAGCACTAGCCATCTATCCATATGCATAACCCATAGGAATCAAGGTAAAGGGTTTCAACTCTAGGGAATTAAACTACGGGTATCAAATTAACACATGCACATGAAATGATAATTATAGTGAATAGGATAACAAGGAAAGTCACATGCTATACTTGCCTTGGTTCTCAAAGTCCTGCTGGTCAAAACACTCCTGATCAAAGAACTCTTGATCACCAACAAACTCCTCACTGCCTGAACTCGATCACGACATTGCAACAACACGCATTCCAATTGCATACATACAAAGCAAACACAACTAATATTAGAACAGTACACCAATAACAATAAACAGAGTTAAAAGGTTTATAAAAAGATACTACGCATTGCTACGATCATTTCAACACGAATTTCACGAAAATCGGATTTAAAACGCAAAAGATATGAATTTAACTGGTTCTCTAGGAGCATTTTTAGTATTTGAATTATCATGGAAATTAAATAATTCAAACATGAACAACAGATGTTTTAACATGTAGAGAATTTCATTACGAACCTAACGCAACTCGAATCGTCCAAATCGGAGTTAAAATGAAGACTTTATAAACAAATTAAGGCAGTGGCAAAACTGTAAATATCAGATTTCCATTTTTAGAATAAACCGAGAAAGAATACGTGTCTTGACTGAGAAAGCGTAATTTCAGAAGTGCGCCAGCGCTGCGACGCGGGGTCAACTGACTTGCCACGCGGCGGCTCGGGATAGGACGGTCCATGGGTACAGTGCGTGCACCGGCTGAGTCAGTGCGGGCCCGAGGGTCTACAGGTCCACGGTGGACCGAGGTGCATACCCCTTCGGGGGATTTAATCCCGTCCGCTCAGACACGATCCAACGGCGCGAATCAAAGGGGATTTTTCCCCCGCCACTGCACGGCACTCGACGGCGGCGCCATGGCTCCCGAGCGCCGGGCTCGCCGGAGTTCCACCGGAAAGACTCGTCCGGCGTCTAACTCGAACGCCGATGGCATGGGAAGAGAGAGGGGGACGAGGCGAAGCCCGTGGTGCACTCGGTTGAACGCGGGGAAGCAGACAGCGATGGCGCCATGGGTCCCGGCGGCTCTGGCTCGCCGGCGAATGCGGGGAGGACTCTTCCGAGTGCCGCGAGTTCAACCAATTGCACGGAAACAATCTACGCGCTCGTGCGAGTGCGAGGGTGGGTTCGGTTGAGGCTGTGTGTCACCGGAACAGGGACGTCCGCGGCGGCGCCAAGATCGGACTTGATCTGTGTACGCGGCCGAGCCAAGGCAGTGCGGTAGAGACCAAATTGAAGGCACGGGAAGTGGCGGGGTGTCAGTGCGATGCTAAAGAAGTGCTCGGACGCGACTGAAAAAGCGGCCGGTGTGTGCTGCCCGCGGTGGCGCCATGGCCGGCGGCACGGTTCACATGCGGCCAGTGCCACAGAGGGCACAATTCGCCGAATCAAAAGCTCAGGGAGGGAGAAGAGGTGAAGGCGAAGCTCACCGCGACTTCAGTTAGGACGGAGATGGCTCGGGATGGCTTGACGGTGAAGAGCGGCGGTCGGCGTGCGACGGCGTTCCGAGGGCTCCGCGTCCACGGCGTCGAGTGTTCTGCTGCCCAAAACGGAGCACAGAGAGAGAGATAAGGCCTCTGAGATTCGCGAGGAGATTGCGGGCGCGGAACGGGACTCACCGAGGTGAATTATGCTCCGGTGTGGCCTCTTCCGCGACGATGGCGACGGCGGCGGCGTTCAGAGGGATTTGTGAGCTCAGAGGGGAAAGGGGGAAAGGACGCGCGGCGCTCCGCTTTATAGCGAGAGAGGGAGCGTGCGGTTGCTAGGCGGAGTCGAGGGCGAGATGCGGGGAGTGGGAGCGGGGCGTGCCGGTGGTTCCCGAACGCGGCGGTTGCCGTTCACGACGCATCCGCGGGCATCCGAATTCCGCGAGAGGTGGAAGACGACTGCCAATGGGGCCAAGCCGCAGAGAGAGAGGAGAGGATGAGGGACGAGAGCGGTTGCCGTGCTCCATGCGCCCACGCGTGTTTTCGAGCGTGCAGGGCGGGGTGCGCGTCGCGGCGGTTTCGGCGCTCTACGTCGTGCGGCGTCGGCAGAGGAGAGGGGAGAAGAGGGATCCGACACGCGGGCCCGGCCGATCAGAGAGAGAATGGGAGAGAAGAGAGAGGAGAATCGGCGCCGACATGTGGACCCTGCGGTGTCAGTGAGAGGGGAAGGGAGGTGGGAAAGGGTGGGCCGGCCTTTTAACTGGGCCGCCGAGAGAAAGAGAGAGGGAGTGAAGTGGGCTGGGCATTTTTTCTTTTTCTTTTTATTTCCTTTTTATTTCTCTTTTCCAATTTCATTTCAAAAACAAATTTGAAACCATTTGCAAAGTGAGTTTTTTGTAAATTCAAACAAGCAAAGAAAATATGCAACTGCATGAATGCATCAACATGTTTCTAAACTAGAATAAGTTTTATTTGCAAGAATTTTAATATTCCACTAAATGAAATGCTCACTTAATTCCATAATTAAATCATTTTCTATTATTTGAAATTCAAACCAAATTTTGGGTGTTACAATTTGGAATGAGAGAAATACGTGGATCTTCAATGACAAGACTCCATCGTTGGCAGCTTGGAAGCAGTCCTCAATTGAAGTTGAACTTCATTTGCACAAACTTAACCCTATTACCACTTGTCTGTAATGAATTGGCTCAACAGTTTATAATCCCTTCTGTTTTTTTTTCACATTAGGCTCCCTCTTTAGTTAGCTCTTGGCTAACTCCTTTGTAAGTTCTGGACTGTTTCTCCTTTTATTTAATACATTTTCAGTGTTGTGCTAGGGGAGCTGTTGCTCCACAGTTTTAGGTAAAAAAAAAACTACAACCTGTGACGTACAATATCTATTTTATTATCACTCATTGTTTTGACATTTGAGTTCGATGCATTTATAACATTGTGCTAATAAAAACTTGTTATTGACATGGTAATATGATATAGTTCCTTATTGATTAGGCTTGTTTTTTCTTTGATTAAATTAGTTACCTGAGTTATTTCTTTGTTTCTTTTTTCATGCCATGACAAAGAAAACACCATCATTATCAAAATTTTCAAATGCCCAGAGTTGGAAAAGTTTGACTATAATATTGATTTTTTTTGTGGTCTGTGTGGAGTTTTTGCAGCTATTCACAGGCTGGAAAGTTCATGCACTGCCCTCCAACTTTCTGTTAACAAAATGTTACACAGTTATATTCTTCTCCGTACTTACTATGTGATTTCGTTGGAGCTCTGTTGCTGTGGTTCTTTGACATTATTGGTCCTTTGAGCATTAGATATGCATTTATTGTGGAGATCACTTAAATGTTACTATTTTTTCTTCCCTCCAAACTTTTAGTTCCATCATATTGCGGATTCTTCAAATGTTCTTCTATCTTCTTATACTCGGTATTCCTGTAACTAGATTTAAACAAGGGAGTTTGTTAGCTCCCGTGACTCTGGGCGCTTCACCATTTTGTGACTTTGGTATGCTGATTATGTTTGGTGACCTTAATTTTCTATATTCCAATCTCTGCTCCTAATTAGTTTTGATAGCTACAGTCTGCAGATCTTGTTTTCTATTGCTTCACTCCTGGATTAATCTGTCTGCATCACTAGATTGGGTGGATAAAACTGAAAGCAATGAGAATGGAATGACTCTCGGCCTGAATTTTGCGCAAGATCGGACTGTTCATTTGGTTCAAATCTTTGCTTCTGAACTTCATCTGCTAGGCATTGAGTTCTTTACTTTAGTACTTATGTGGTCCTTGTACAGACTGAACTTAAGGCGAAAAGTTCATAAGTCACTAGCTCGCTTGACTCGATCGTTAATGGTTTGGCTCGAGCTCGACTCATTTGAATTTTTAATTAATGAGCCAGATCGTGCTAGCTTGGCTTGGATCGCAAGCCAAAACGAGCCAAGATAATTTACATGACAACAACTGCAATCGGCTCATATATCCCTCAGCCTAATTCAATATGGTAAAACTCTAATCAATACAACTTTAAGCGGTCCACGTATCCCTCCTGTTGCCCAACATGATTAAACACTAAAACTCTAATAAGTCTTGTTGTTGCTCATTTATTTTCTACTTATTATTAAATACTGTTTTGGTTGAATGGAATAGATCAATGGACCATGGATCCTCGTGTCATGGATGATAGTATACTTTTCATTTTAAAATTTATATGAATTTTGTTTATTTCATTTTCAATATACATGTGATGTGTTTTTGTGCTTTGGCACAAGCTCAACAAACAAGCCGAGCTGAGTTGTTCTGTTGGCTCATTTGTATAATGAATCATATCGAGTCGAGCCATAACAAGCCGAGCTATAAGAGCCGAGTTAACGAGCCGTGTTGGCTTGATATCCAACCCTATAAGTGCACTATTTATGTACAATCTTCACTATTTAGGTCTTGTTCGAAAGCAGTACATATATTTATCTCAATCACATGTGTTAAAGTGTATTGAGTGAAAATTAAACTAAGCTTTACTTCAATTCACTCCAACATGTGGATCGATATGGAAACAGGTGTGTCCAAACAAGGCCTTAGTGCATATTTCACGTGAATAAATATATAAGGCGTGTGTGCCCTAATCAGATTCATGTATGTACCAATTACTTTAATTTATGTATACCATTTTTTTCTCCTCGTGAAGCCACGTCACCTTGTTTTCCGCAATCGACGCTCACCACAGCTCGCTGCATCGAATCTTCCACAAAGTACCTGCCTCATCTACCCATCCCCAACGCTGCCACAGAGAGGGGGGAAAGGCGCTCCAAGCAACAACCACGCCACGCCACCGCGCTGCGCTAGCTGCAATGGCATCGGTGGCTGGCGGACAATGTCCTACTGCTAGGCATCGGCTTCTACCTCGCGCCTCACCCTCTCCTCTCCTCCCTTCCCTTCCCTTCCCTCATCTTGCTTTGGTGTTGCCGTTGGTATTGGGTGCTGCATTTGGGCATAGGTGCTGGTGTGGGATGGGATGCGGAGCGCAAGGGTGTGGGATGCGATGTGGGCGCAGGTGGGGAGCAGCGTCAGGACGAGTCTTACGGCCGGATGTTCGGGAGCTAGCACTTCCAAAAATATATGTGACAATCTAGATGCATGATTGTTCTAACAGAGAAACTCTATGTCTAGAGTACGAGTGAGATAGCAGTAAATTGTTTCTTCTTATGTCTCTGATTGACACGCCATTTTTTATTTGAGATGAGCTTACTTCTATGGTTTAGTGACTTTTGAGCCTTGGCGAGGATTATGGAAGTCATGGGCCCTGGAAAATGTAATTTTTTATTTGGCTTGCAATTAGAAACCGATGTTGGACAGCGGATCGACTTGCTTGCCGGGAATTGCCACATCCATAGAGATGTCCTTTATGTGTCCAAGCGGAGGAAGCTATTCAATATCTGCTCACTAATTGTGTGTTCTCACGACAAGTATGGTTCAACATCTTTCACTTATGGAGATAGATGGAGCAGTACCACAACAGGACGAACATAGTGCGTTTGTAGAGTCAAGGAGTAGAAAAGAGGTTAATTCACTAATCATTCTTACTTCTTGACTGATATGAAAGCATCATAATTCGCGTGTCTTTGATGGAGCTACTCCATCCGTTAATAAGGTCTTGAGATAGTTTAGAGATGAGTACAAACTGTGGTGCTTGGCTGGAGCTAAGAAGCTCCTAGCATTGCGGTTAGATGGGGTAGGGACCTTTGGTTAGGTGCCTAGTTGTCGATGGTCATATGTCTCATAGGTGATAATGTTGTAAGTGACATAACCTTCCCATGTATAGTATCGGTATGAGTTTGTAATGTACTCGGGCCTTTTTCCTCTATATAATACAATGATACATAGGAGCATATTCGAGAGAGAAAATGTACAAATGCCATTTTCATTCTTACCTTTATTAGTTCCTCCACTTGCCACTTACCGGTGGATAAGAGTTGCAGGAAGATAAATGATGAAGCCCAGTGCTCTGTGTTCGCACAAGAACACGTCACGTGTGCCCCCGGCGACGAGCGCGATGCGCAAGACACGTCGCAAGGGGAGTCTCGTCGGGAGCGCGATACGCAAGACACGCCGGCGAGAGCTCTTGGAACCCGACACCCCACGCTCCCGGGAAGGATCCCGTCAGGGAGAACGGCGGCGATGGGCTGCCCTAAGTCGGCTTGACCGCCCCTAGGATCTTGTGCTCGTTGTCGCAACGACGAAGTAGACGACAACGAAGAACAAGAAGCAAAAACTAGAGTAGAGAGAAAATAGTAGATGCAAAATAATATAGTAGATTGATTTGTCAATCAGCCGTCACCCTTTATATTTATAGGGCGGTTGGTCTTTCCTTTTCATCAATTAGAAAATAGTCAAACGAAACAAATCTAATCTAATTCGGCTAAGCCTCACACGTACGTATCCTATACATCCAACAATTGGTCACGTATGTCAGGTGGCCAGCTGATACATAACCGTATCCGTGTCTATGCAGCATGTTCGGACATCTGTTTTGGTAGTTCTCCTTCTACGTCTTCTATTCTCCAGCTGCTGTATCCATCAGCTGTATATCTCTTTATTTGTTTTTTCTTCCTTCCTTGCCTTGACGTGCGAACTGCCTTGGTTAATTACCATATGAATATTAATCCTCTGGCCAACTTGGTCTCCTCTGTAGCTAGCATGAGTCCGGTTGCACTAAGATAGGCCGATTATTTCCTTTGTCGCAGATCCCCACGTAATAATAATAATGATTTCAATAAATAATGAAACCTGAAGCCTTATTCGTTTCATATGTCTACGTCTATGGACTCAGTTGAAATACCATGAAGGATCTGTAGATGCCAGACAGGACCCCTCAAAATCTCCCGATACTTGAGACGAAATTCATATGAAGTCTTTGTACGTCTAAACCACAAACTTGTCTGCCCTCTCTAGAAATACCAGGAACCACTGCACCTGCATGAATAGTGGATCCACATATGTATCCAAACAAAATTCTTGACAAGATTATTAGGCTTAAATATGCACGTGATGTCAAATTTAATCATCAACACTCTGTTAGCTATGTTTTTCATTCTTACTGTCTTGAGGTTACTTTAAGATTTTTATACTGAAATTTCCCTCTAAATTGTGGACTTGATAGATTAAAATCATCTCCATGATACCACCCCTATCAACCGTGGAAAAAATTGATAAACATGAATGTGTTCACTTGATTTCATTTTATCTTCTTATTTGAGCAAATATTCTTCTTTTTTTTACAAAAGGAAACCAAAAGTAAATAAAGTGTAACCTTAGAGCATCCCCGAGAGCACCCAATAATCTTTCCCAATCCATAATGTTTTAGAAAGAATAAAAAGAATCCAATATCCCTCAAACTCGCCTCCCAATCTTTTGGCACTTCGAGAAAACCCCCCTTATGCATACATATCCGCGGACTTCAGCTCGCACATGTCTTCTTTCCCATGCGTATCAGTTCGGCCAATCTAAAGGTAAAGGCCATGTGAAAAAATAAAGAGGAAGAAGGAGTTCCTGATGCAAATGTACAAGAGAAAGAAAGAATATATAAAAGTGGTTAGGATAATTTAGAAAGAATATATGATTTGTTTTTATAAAATTGTGTTCTATATTTTAGAAATGTATTATTGGAAAATCTTAAAGATGGTCTTCTCTATTTCTCCTAATACTTTTTTTAGTGCAAAACACTATGTTTTTTAGAAGGAAAGATCAGGCACTCTTGGAGATGCTCTTATATTTTTATCAAAAGTATGCAATAATGTTCTGTTTGAACATTCCTTAGCAGCATAATACACCTTCGGAAAAGCAGGAATAAATTGCTGCTATTTTCACTGCACTAACTGTAGTGAGTTTACAAATGATGTTCTGTTTGAAAACTTCCCCAGTAATACATAATGTACATTGGTACAAAACAACCTTCCAAAGATTCATTTAAATTCATTGGCTTATAGAATATTAATTACTAGCTGGTCGTCCTCCTGGTCGTGCATATAATTCATATAGTTGATGCATTTCTTCTTTGGTCCTGTAGAAATAGAGGGAGAAAAAAAGGAGAAAGCTCAGCATATTTCGATTTGACTATAATCTGCGCCCTCAAGAAATCAGTAAATAGGAGTCAGGACTAACCTCCAACAGCTGCAACCGATACTGCCTCTGCCCACTCTGGACGATGCGAATCAGCCGCATGACAACGTAGAGTGGCAGCAGGATACCAGCAGCACGAAGTAAGTACACCTGCAAAGAAACATAACCTCATCTTAGTCCATCAAATCAGGCTACTTAAACTCTTCTTTTCTGATGAGCCATGCCAAAACAGTGAACTCACTGTCAGGAGACTGAACGCGCAGTGATCTGCTGCTTCAACCGTCACCACTGCAACCAGATGCCATGCCAACAACATAATGGTGAACTGCACAGGATTGCACAAGTCAGAACCCAGGGGGCAGCATGAATCAACAGCATAATGGTGAACTGAAGGACGGTTATTTCAATGCACTGCATGACTTCAAACACTTTATACCGTTATCGCCAGTGACCAGCACCATGTGGCGCATTGATCTGCGGTGTAGGAGCACCTGGTGTAATCTGCACCGTCAATCGAGCCCTCTGGAGATTCCAAAGGTTGCATATCCTCATGTTCACTGCCCGAACAGTTGTCAAAATTTAGATGGTTGCCAATTTGACTGGACCCCCGGTATAGAAAGTATCGCCCACTTGAATGCTTTTTAATTTTAATTTTTCTTAGCAACCTTTCTGAAACTTTTGCGGGTTAATGAATTTTGAAAGAATGGATGGTTAACATTCTCAAATTCAAATTTTGGTCTGAAGTTTGTGGACAAAAAATTCCAAGTCTTGGTTGCCACTAGTAACTAGGTTTACGGTAACCGGAGCCCTTTGACAAATGGTGAATCCAGTGGCTGCAATGCTTAGTTTCATGCGACTTGCTCTTGATCTGCCTTGCGTGAAGAAGGAACGAGTTAATGTCGTGCATTGTGATTGAGGACACCAAGTGGCCGGAGCTATTAGCTGGAGGTGCTAGGTGGATGTGCATTGACACTGTGTGATTTGGTTTTGGACAGACGCTTTTGACAGGACCACTCTTCTCGCCCATGCAACAGCACAGCTCAGTCACAGGTCATACACTCATACATACCGTTGAGTGCAGCTGTCTTTTCTGTTCATTGTGGCAATGAAGAGGTATTTATAGTAGCTATCACATTGCTAGTTAAGCATACCAGCATTAGGCATATATAATTGCTGCATAACATCTATCGCCGACGTATCATACATCTATGCAATTTTGGTGTATACTCCCAAATGTCATGAATTCGTTGAGGCCATTTCCAAACAGCAAATCTTACTAGTGCTGCATAGCAATTTGCTTTTGCTTAGATGTGTGTTGCTGCCGGATCTTAGATGGTGGGTGCTCCACACCATGTGGTACCTGGATGCAAAATATATGCATGCTTTGCCGGTATAGCTGCCTGGCCATTTAAAATAAATTTCTTATGGTGACATATGCATGGATCAGATCTTATCAATCTCCGGTTGTTAGCAGCCTAATCGCTTTTGTCGCGATTTGAATGACTGTACGCTGTTCGAAAACAATGTGCTACCTAATGATCTGTATGTTTGAAGGGCGGGCATCTCTGTTACTGCTGCTGGAGGACATGGCAGTTAGTTGCATGACACTGGCCAGCTAAGCTAAACATAACCAGGGCACACAGTATATGTTTTTTAATTTATTAATCCATCAGTATGTGACCTGATTGGACAATGCAATAGATTGTGTTGACAGAGGCAAGAATGTGTGCATGTGTTGAGAGAACTACCTGATAGTGATCGCCGTTTCAACCGGAGTTTTCTTTGGAGGCATTATTGTGTAGCCTGGCTCGAAATTCTGGGAGCAGAAAAGGAAACATCAATTTTTCTTTCCTTTCCTTTTCGAAGATATAGCATAAATCAAGAGGATGAATAATAACTGATCTGCTCGCAGAGGAATGATGGAACCGGAACTTTTGTTTCCATTATCTAAAAAAAGAATGCTTTCTTTTGGTTATTAGTTTGTAATAAAGTGTGCTATTCATGATTCACATGCCATTGCTAAAGATTGGGCACAAGATAGCTAATATTTTACACCACATTGCACTTGCTTACGGTTGAAAGGTAGACCTACTTTGTTCACCTTCAAAGAAATATCTCTTGCTTAGGTTTCACGAACCATGTACATGTCAACCCTTAATTGCAGTCCATAAAGAAGGAAAGTGAGCTTAGCTGACACCTTTTCCACTAACTACAACTTTCTAGCCACCCCCAAGAAAAGCAGCATTTCATTGATAGTAGTACAGTAATTAACAAGATATATATATAGATATACGAACAAGTAACAAGAAACAATGTGTCAAGCAAACCAACCTGAAGGCAAATCTCACAGAGGGTGCTCCCCTTCTCATCACACCACCTCTGCACACATCCCCTGTGAGCATACTGCATGCATACGCATGGTTTATTTCACATTACATACGCATACCAATATACTGTCAAAACACAATTGGCAGTATTTTCAAGTAAGAAATTAATTACCGAAAGAAACCTAGACCAAGACATAATTAAAATATATATGTAGAATGATGTGTGTTAGTAACTATGTACCTTGAGAGAGCCGGAGCATCCACAAGGAGAGTCCATGGTCACGCGCCTTTCGTTCTCTTCCTCATGACAGATCCTACACTGCGTAAGGTAACCCAAGGAGGAAGAAGATGCAGGCAGCTCCTCTTCATGTTCCATTCCTTTCTCCCTTCCAATGATCTGCCTTCCCACGCTTGCAATGCACCGAGGAAGAAGGGGCTTTAAATAGACATGGAGGCAGTCACTTCATGTCCTCATGGGAGGATTAGGCCATAATCCAAATGCCACCACCCACTGCTTACCAACCACTGTTAAGAGGGACCCAACCTTTTTGGTTTGTTCCTGTAGCTAGTAAAATATAAACAAGCTGCCTGTCGAAGAAAAAATGAAGAAAAGAAACACCAGCTGCCATCAGTATCATCTCCGCCCATCATAACTATTGGACGATTGTTAGGCACGTAATCTTTGGCTTTTGAAGCTTAATGGATGATAGTTGGATATTGCTATGATTGCAGCAGGACAAGGGATACACCAATCAACAGCTAGAAGGATGAAACTAAGATACGGGTCTTTTTGAAATATATATATATATATATATATATATATATATATATATATATATATATATATATATATATACTAGTACAAACCAATATTATGCATTTTTAATGGGACAATGCTACGGTACATACTTTACTCCCTAGGAGGTAATACCTCAAATAAATCTGAGCCATCGATTTTTTTTAATATTTTTTAATTAACTAATTGATTAAGTAACCTAGAAAAAGAAACAAATTATTCTCAAATCTCCCTTATCATAGCATGCATAACATGCGCATGGCTACATCCTTCCTTTTCTATGTTTATTAGTAGAAAGGATTACGGCTAATGAAGATATTCTTTCTTTTTATGATTTTTTATTTATCTATGTGTGCTATATACTAATATTTTAAATCCCTATACACATAATTATTTTTTCCTAATAATAAGTTAATATACACAATCCAGTTTGATCGAAAAAACACACAATCCAGTTCTCATTTATTTTTATGAAAATGAACAAGTTATGTTCATAAAAAAAATATGTTACATTAATTACTTGATAAAAAAATAAATTGGGTCCACTACCACGTATCATTAAAAATGTTACATGGATATAAAAATTATAGTGCAACTTTTTTTATTACGCAGTCAAAATAAATAGGTCTATTGTGTTCCAAAAAAAATATATTAAATATAACAGGACAAATACAAAGATTTTTGTATTAGTTCTAAATATAAATATCACGTCATACAAAACACGTCACGTCTCTATATATGTACAATGTATCCAACTATTGCATGCATGTATATCATTGTCCATGTTATATAAAGTTTTAGATCTCATCACGTTGCATGGAATAGGAAAGTTAGATTATATATGCATATTGAATCTAATAGGAAGATATTTTCTATATTTATCCTCTTACTTTGTAGGAGGTAATATGTGCTAATTGACATCTAGATTGACGGTCCACAGTTATTTGTGTGTACCATAGCAAAGCCCTTTTTAATTAAGAACCGCCTATATTGAAGGACGGTAAAGATGGGACAGCAACACAACTGCCTACGGCCGTTTTCATAAGAAGAAACCGTTGTACAGAAATCGAATTTATAAAATAGAAAAAAATGATTTAAATGTGGGAGAGGCCCACTAGTAATCCGCCCACCCGTCTCCGTCACAAGTCGCGGATTTTTTCGTGTATAAAATCACGTGTTGCGCTCTCGGGTGATTCGAACTCTCAACCTCACCCAAGCGCGTACTGTCGTTTACTACTCCACCCATAAGTCACATGTGTCTAGATTTCGTTTTAGTTCCTCACATATTACACCAAGTGTAATTTGATTGTTTGAGACTCTAAACGAATTCAAATCAAAAAGTTTTTAACTACAAAGTTTCATAACTTTTCGAGATCTACAACTTTTATTTAGCAAGTTTTCCATCCGAGGTCGTTTACAAAAATTTAAATTTCAAATTTGACAAATTCAAACATAGTTTTTGGTGACAAGATGATTTCAAATGAAAAAAATTTCAACTACAAAGTTTCGTAACTTTTCAAGATCTACAACTTTTATTTAGAAAGTTTTTCCATCCGAGGCCGTTTGAAAAACTCAAAAAAATCAGTGTCCAATTATTTCTATCTGCCTGTAAAAATCAGCACATGATTTCTACCGGCGGATTTTTTAAGACAACCGCCTATAAAAATCGATTTCTAGCAACACTTCGGAACCGTTTTATTTCTACAGACGCATGATAAGCGAAACCGCATGTAAAAACTTTTACACACCGCTGGCATAGAGCTTTTTTTTACTACTTATCATTGTTTTGGGTGACTTCCCTTCTTCAAAGCACAGCTGCTTAGCAGCATAGAAATGCCCAATATATGAAGTTGTATAGGATACCTTAAAGATTAGATGGACAACTGCAATTTTTAGTAGTCCATCTGGCCTGAAATATACAATATCAAAATATTTCAAAATTTGTCCCAAATTATAAATAAATTTAGGATTTATTTGGTTGCACTTGTATCCACATCAATCCACATATGTTGGGTGAAAAATTAACTAATTTTACTTCAATCCACTCCGGCACACATGAATTAAGGTGGATACGAGTGCAGTGAAACAAGTCTTTAGGTGAAACAACCTTAGACTTTTAAAAGGCAACATTCAAATGCACGTAGTAAGGAAGATGGCACCTAGCCAGAGCCATGTTTGATTTTGGTAATTGTATGACAACATGATTAATTGCACTAATGATGTTTGCTAGTACACAAGGTATTTAATTCAAATGAATGGAAGATGGCTAGAACAAAGGCAACATGAAGATTAAGTGATCAACACCTCAAGGAGGATCAAGGAGCCCAAGACATCAAGTAGAAGAAGCCCTGGCAAGAAGACGTGAAGAAACGAAAAAATGGACACTGAAAAATACCACCAGAATTCTCTAGTGATATCCTACTCAACAATGTCAGAGCTTAGGCTATAACCCACACTTAGAGTTTAGTCCACTCGTCCAACACTCATCAGAATTCTTCGGTGGTGTAGCTGTGGCAAGAACCAGAGCTTAGGATCTAGGCCAACACCTGAGAAATGTTTTCGTAGAGGAGTTTTCCACGCACCTGAAAACTTCGGTGGTAGACACCTGAGAATTAAGGTGCTACACAAAAGGTTTTGTATAAAAGTTTGGAGCCATGAAGTTCTCCAACGGCCGATAATGACTAGTCTACATGGCAGGCACCAAAACTTTCTAGTGGGGTCACTAAATTTTTGTATGATCACTTGAAAGGCCCTAGATGGCTAGAGGGGGTTGAATAGCCTATTAAAAATTCTACAAACCACTAGAGTAAAGGTTAGATTAACACTAAGCGAAGCTTTTTGCTCTAGCTCTACTAGGGTTGCAAAGCCACCTATCCAAGCAATTCTAGTTAGTTGAGTATCTATCAAACAATAGGAAGAACCTAGAATACTCAACTCAAGCTAGCAAGAACAACCAACAAGATAGACTAACTAGCAAGAGAGCTAACTACACAAGATATGTATGAAAGTAAATACAAAGAGGATAGAGGTGATTATACCAATGCCTTGTGATGGATGGATGAATCAATAGAACCAATCACAATGAAAACCAATGAGAGGCCGGGAGACAAGATGACACAATGATTTTTCTCCCGAGGTTCACTTGGTTGCCACCAAGCTAGTCCCTATTGTGTCGACCACTCACTTGGTGATTCGATGGCTAATAGGCAATCACAAGCCTAGCCCACTACTCGGGCGCCACAAGAATCAACCCACAAATGAGGGTAACTCAATGACACGAGCAATTCACTAGAGTTACCCTTTGGTGCTCCGCCGAGGTGGGTACAAGCCCTCTCACAATCGTCGAAGCCGACCGCGAACAATCACCAATACACGTCGAAGCTTCCTCAATCGCCCAAGTCGTCTAGGTGTTGGCAAACACCAAGAATAACAAGAAATCCCACGGCGATGACGATGACCAAGTGTCACTAAGATGCAATTCAATGATCAAAGCATTTGGATCACTCAAACTCTCAAGAGTATGCAAGCAAAGCAAAGAGAGATGAGTTGAGGGCCATCTCAAGCAAGCACAAGTATGTCAAATGAATGAGAGGTGCAAGAGTATGCCCAAGGGCCAGCCAAAATGCTTATATAGCCATCCACAAAGAACTAGCCGTTTTGCCCCTTGATCTCGGTTTCCTGCGTCACTCTGGACGCTGCACATACTTGGGGTCCGGACCATTGGCCATGCGTCCGGACCCTCGGTCATTTGAATCTACCCGTTGGCGCCTTCTTCTGTCGTTGACACGTGTCTCCAGATGAGTGCAACAGTTGAACTCCAGACCAAAGTCGCCCGTGTCTGGACTCCATGCAGAGGCAGTTTAGAGAGCTCCAAACTCAAGACGCCGCGTCCGGAGCCCTGTGTCCGGACAACACTTAGCGTCCGGACCATGAAACAGAGAGGAACAAGGAGCTCCGAGACTTTGGACGATTGTCCGGAGCTCACCTCCGGACCCTGAACACCGTCCGAACTTCCTGTACACCAAAGGTCGAGGCTAGGGTATGATTTTAGATGTATCTGTGTTTGTCCGGACCGAGCACGCCTAGTGTCCAGACCTACATCCGGACCTCCTTTCTTTGCCAAACCGAGCTGCCTTCTTCACACCAAGTTCATGTGAGCTAACACTAAGTGTTACAACACTTGTGCACGTGTGTTTAGCTTTTACTTCAAATTATCTTGGATTTTATTTCATTGCTTTCACTTAGGTTCATTTTAGATATGCAATGCAAATGACCTAGTGGCACATGATAACCGCAATCAACATGAATTTTCCCTTCTTGATGGTACGCGTATCTATCCTAAATGTGATCACACTCTCTATAGTGTCTTGATCACTAAACCAAAAATGGCCCTAGGTTATACCTTTACCTTTTGCCATTTCCAATCCATCTTTTCATCCATGAAGGTTGATCAAAGTCCATCATGGTCTTCTATGTAGCTCCATCTCATGTGTTGGATCTCCCTAGCTTGATCACTCACTTTAGCAATAGGGTTAGTCCATAGGTTTCATCAATTAACCAAAACCAAACTTAGGCTTTCATCACTACAGATGTAACCTGTCTGAAGCCAATTGCTATAATGAAGGGTAGAGGTTATATATACCCCTTGGACGGTCAATTCAAGTGTGTTAAGTGTTCTGGAGTTGTAGAAGAGTTAATATTGTATTCCAAGTGCTCTAGCAACCAAAAGTACTTAAGGAAACATTAAGTTATTAGTGTAGTGCTTTGCGAAATACTTAGGCTAGTTAGACCACCATATTGGTGCTTTTCTCTAGGTTTAGTGTTTATTGAGGTTTGCATAACTCTCACCACTCATGCTTGCAAGCATTATTTTTGTGCCTTAGGGGTTTATAACATTGCAAGATCATACCAACCGTGTATGTGGCATGATTGCCTATGATGTACCAAAGGAACAAGTGAAATCATCTAAATGGTTAGAGTGAGGTGAATAGCCTATAAATTTTTTCTCCTTCAAAGACAAAGACACTAGGCAACGATAATTAATTAGTAGAAAATAATATTCTAATATCAATTAATTTACCTAGCCTACACCACCACCATGAAGCGAGACTCCTATACAAGTCTAGTAGCAAGATTTCCTACTACTAAGGCACTCAAGAAAGCAAGAGGCTAGCAGATACTCCTAGTTGGACTAAACAATAAGAGCAGCTAAAGTAGCTAGCTACTCAACTACAACAACAAGAGATACACAAGCAACAACCAACTACATAAACTTAATTGTAAGAAAGTAAATCACAAGTGTAAATTAAAACCAATGGAGCAAGTGGAATACAAGATTTATCCTTGAGGTTTAGTTGCTTATCTACAACCTATTTACTTATTGAGGTGAGTCTTTTGGTGATTACTTCGTGCACTAAGCAAGCCTCTCAAGCTTGACCTTCAATGTGGGTGCCACAAGAACACTAGTACACAAATTTTAATGAAGACGAACAATATCGATTAATGAAGGCGGACCTAACCGCCTCCAACCATAGGCCTCAATTAATGGAGCATTTTTATTTGTTGTGCATCCAAACAACCTCCAATAGCTAATAGATAGTTAGCTAGTATTATATATATGACCTATTAGCCAACTAACTATTAGGACCTAAGTGCTAGTTGACCACCAATTAGTTGTATCTCCTCATCATTTTTTTTAAATGCAAGGAGAAAGAAGCTCCTACTAGATCTTTTCTCGAATACATAAAAGATTTACATATCATTGTATTAAGTAGAAGAATTTAATAAAACACACAACATGCTTTTGTGGAGCGCCCAAAGAGATCAACCTAACACAACCATAGCTCATGTTTTGATATTACATAAAATTAAACAACCAATGTAGACGCACAGGTGCGACCTAAAGCCTTGTGCACATGAGCAATGGAGCATACAAAGGTTTTTGGGATATTATTTACGAGCGTAGAATGAAATAGAGGTGACATTGCATCTTCACGGCTGTCTTCGCGGCTACTTGGATAAATCATTTATAATGGTTTGGAAGTACACGTCCAGCGCCTCGACAATGGGCATAGTCAGGTTGCCATCGAAGAGCTTATTAAAGACCGCCAGCTTCGATATGCATGACATTGCTAGACCTTTGGTGTAGCCAGGGGAGGATCTACGGCCCAGGCCCCTAGGGCATAGGCCAGAGTCGTTGTCCCAATAACATTATATACCACATGTATACTTTTAGCTCAACAAAGCAACAACCAAGGCCCAACACCCGCTAAGTTGCACGCCGCCGGATCTCAGAGCTGCCCATCCCGCTGGCATCCTTGACTCCCTCCGTCGCTCCGCGTCCGCGATTTCCGTGCAGAGCAGGGTGCCGCTTCGGCCTACGCCGCCCAGCCCTTTAGGCTCTAAGCCTCGGGCGGCCGGTCCCAGCTGCCCAATTGTGTCCGTATGTCTGTGAGCATATTTTTTCCCTTTTCAATCTCTACTGAATTTCTATTCAAATTTAATATTTCATTTGGATTGAATTGAAATGACAAATATGAATTATGGATGATGAAAGATGCAAATATACCACCTCATTAGACACTATATATTTATTTTCATCTCATCATGCGTTGTACCACACGTTCTTATCTTTCTTAGAGGCCCTAGTCTTCACTAAAACCTGGCTCACCATATTTGCTGCATCATCATTACCTCATCTTGATTGAAAGTAGGTACTAGATAAAATAAATTAATTTAAAAGGTAGAGACGTGTGCATGTGTATGGTGCACATGTGTATCTATATGTAAAGTGATGCTATGATTGTATCAAGACGAGAGGTGTCAAGAAAAAAGGGCTTGATGGCGAACTTCTCAGCCGTATATGTAGAATCGGGCTTTCGAGAGATGCCAGGAACGAGGAATCTGTTGTTTTTCGTCTTGATCGCTTGGATTATTAGCCTAACTTATTAGTCTTTCACAATAAAACATTCAAAAACAGCATCAATCGACTTATCAGCCTCACCCATTAGGACATTTGTAATATTGTTAGAATAAAATAAGGAAAAATGTATGGCACATAATTTATGGTAGAAGCTAACAATTTAAACTAAACTAGCATCGTACCCGTGTGTTGCTACGGGATAACAAAACTTTTATACTAAGAACACATATATCGCACCATAATATAACATTATTGTAAAATTAATTATATACGTTAAAATGACAAATATAAAAAAACAAATTAAGTTCATGATATTAACGTAGTCGCGATATATGCATGCATGTTCTAGTGGAAACAACGACGTGTTCTGTTCTCAAAACAGAGAGATGGGCCTAAAGCTGCTATAGTTTTGGCCCATGTTGACAAAATGTTAGACTCAGCCAGCCCAGAACCACTTTCCCGATGTCGAATGCAAACCAAATGGCCCAGGGAACGTACTCATAGCCTAGAGAAACCCCGCAACAAAAGAGTTACGCCACGCGCAACAGCATCCGGCCGTGAACGAACACGGTCATCGATCCGTCGTGTCGGCAGTCCTCACCGTTACGTGCAACCTCGAGGACTGCCGACCTGCCGGGAGACATCGTCCGCTGCATCGCCGGCCGGGTGGCCCCCGTGTGCCGCCCGCGGATGCGCGTCGTGTGCTCCGCATGGAGCGCTGCGGTGCCCGCCGAGCCGCTGCCGTGGATCCTCCTCCAGCCCGTCGACGACGACGGAACGGACGCCGCCGAGCGTTGCAGGCTTGCAGCGGCGGCTTCTCCGTCCTGTCGCTTCCCACCGACAGCAAGGTGCCTCTGATGAGCGTCGTCACCTGCGCCGGGTCGCGTCCGGGGACGTGGGGCGCGCGCTGTGCTTCGGCGCCGGCCACGGGTGGGTGGCGCTCGTCGGCGCCGACCTCAGCGTCAGTGCGTCACGCTGCGCAACCCCGTCACAGGCCACGCCGTCTCCCTGCCGCCGCCCGCCGGTGATGCAACACCCCATGGTCGGCGCCGCCGCCGACAGTCGTCTCGGGGAAGACGACGACGACGGCCTCGTCCTGTGGCGTACGTGGCTCGACATGTGGTCGGCCGACGACTCCGTCACCGCGGAGGAGTTCATGGACACGTACGTCCGGAAGGACGACGTACTACTTCGCCATGATGCTCGTCGACGGCCGGCTCCCGCTTTTAGCCATGTACGCCAGCGCCGGCGCCACGGCGGCGTGGGAGACGCTGCGCAACGCCGACGGGCGCCCGCTGGCCCTCGTGCACGACGTCATGCACGTCGACGGGAGCAGGTTCTTCGCCGTCACGCGGTGCCAATGCAAGGTTCTCGAGTTTGACCTCACCGTCGTCCATGGCGGCGCATACGACGACGACGATTGTGTTACTCTCCGAGCGTGACTGCGTGAGCACCTTTGCGGATCCGCTAGTCCTGACGAAGTCGCTGGACTACTTCGGCACCTCCGAGCGTGACGTGCTGGATGGAATACGCCCGGCCGCTTCGTTATTAATAGGCTTTCTTTTCTTTTCTTTTATTTCCTTTTCTCGTTTTTTTTATTGCGTAGGAAAAAATTTGCTTGAATATTTTCTTTCTTTTTCTCGTTTTCTTTCTGTCGTATTTTCTTTGCTTCTGTTGATTTTTCTTTTCTTCTATCATGTTTTCTTTCCTTCTGTCGTGTACGATTGATTTTACGTCCGGCAAATCGCACGGGGCGGGTCTGGCAAACCGATAGCTAAAGTCGCACGAAGCGGCGTTTTTAGTTTCGTTCTTTTTAGTTGTATAGGAGATTTTAAAGTTTTTTGTGGCTCGTTGCCACCCGCTCCTTTAGAACACCTGTCATGTTTGCTTTTCAAGTTTTAAATTGTAGTAGTGTGTATTCTGTTCTGAAACCGAATGGCATGCACATGTTAGTAGCAATATCATATCTTGATCACTTTGTCAACCATACATAAAACATGGTTAGGTGTCTGATCTTATGTCCTTGCGACTACATGACAAGTCCATGTCCCTGTTGGACAGCTACTGCTTTGGCCTGATCATACTTCTGCATTCCAACGAGTCGATCAAAATTAATGGTAAAAATAATAATCTTGATTCTGGATGCATACACATGTGTGAAAGAGACCCGTTGGTTGACAAACGTCTTGAAGCACATCTGGATATCGAAAATACTCATTTCAAAACCAAATACAAATAGGGAGCACGAATATCCAAAATGGATACAATTGCCCTGTTCACCTCATCATTTTGGTGGTTGTCTAGCTGATAAGCCGGCTGATGTTGTTTTTGGCTGTTTTGTTGTGAGAGAAAAATATTGTTTCGGTGGCTGATAAGCCAAGCGAACATAGCGAATTATGTTACTATTACTGTGTAGTTGTTCAGGGACAAACACATGAAGCCTGAGGTCATGGGTTAAGTGCTAGTGACTGTAAAGCGTGTTTTCCACGCCAAAATCGTGTGACTTGTGATTGTGAGAGGTTTCTCACTATTAAAATAACTTTTTTGTTTTTTTATTCATTTTATGTTGTTATTCTAAACGCCCACGTCCACTTCTCACGTTCTAATCGCCAACCCTGTTTAAAAATACTTTTGACAACTAGATGTAGCCATTGGAGGCTCGTGGGTTTTACATGAATAATGACTAGTTTGACTGGTGGTTCTATATATTTAGGTGTTGTATTTGTGTGTTGTATTATTACCAGTGCCTAAGGAACATATCCACACCCTTTAGAGCCAAGTTTATCCCTCCTCTCACATATGCTTAGTTGATATTGGATTAGTGGTGATATTGGAGCATCTCTAGTGTGGATCATTGAAAGATTGGTCGAGTGATACTAGTAGATTAATTTGCAAGAGAGGATTGCTTGTTAGTCATGAAGGTTGTTACCTCCTAGACGACTTGGTGGTTCTAGCTTTATTGAAGCCCACTAGAGAATTATGGGATGATCTAATGTCCGTGGCTATTGTGCTCATCCATGTAGAAGGGAGGTGAAGAGAAACTCTAGTTGATCACAAGTATGGAGAGTGTTTATGACCAACCTATAAGTGCAATCAAGTCTAATTGTAGGCTTTGATGCTAATGACTACATAATTAACGGACTAATGAGGTTTATAAAGATGGTTGTAAGGACCTGATTAGCCTAGAGGGGGGGGTGAATAGGTCTATTTAAAAACACTTAGCAACTTTCTGTCAGCACAGGTCCGGCACTGCCGGGGTAGCCGACACTGCTGCTCTCTGGGGCAGCAGTGCTGGTCACCAGAACAGAACTGAGCATAATTCAAAATGTAAAACTAGAATGAAAATTGTGCTTGAATAGAAACCTTCCTAGAGGTGTAGGAAACCTCTAGCACCACTTGAAAGTGGGAGCAACACACCCACCGAGTAGATCGGGTCCAAACCCTAGAAATCACCTTGCAAGCAATATATATCAAAGTAAAGTAACAAGCATACGGTGACACAAGATTTGATCCGTTGTTTAGCTCGTCATAAAGGCTTGCCTACGTCCACGTTGTTGAGGTGCGCCACACAAGGCTCAAGCTTGCCACAAAGGCTAGCTCTTTCCTCGGTCTCAAGTCAAGGGAATGAACCCTTAAGATGAGAGGTGATGTATTAGCAAAATGGGGTGATACAAACTTTCCTAGGCTGCCACACGAAGGAGGCAAGCTCAAGGGCAACCTCTAGCCGGCTAGGAGCAAAGCTCCAAGAGTAAAGAACTCAAACCGCCGGCCACCACGCAAACCAAATGCTTATAGGAGTTGAAGATCTGAGGGAGAAGCTTCTTCTCAAGCTTGGAGGCTTAATCTCTCAAAGGTTAATTGCAAATCAATGGAGGAGAGTGGATGAGCACCAAGGGAGAAGGGAGAGCAAGAAGAGAGCTTCTCTTTTCTATTTCACGAAGTCAGAATGAAGGAATGGTAGAACTAGTCGTTGGGGGGGTGAGTGAGGGGGTAAGAAATACCCCTCCACTGTCCAACGGGCAGAACTAGTCGCGGCAGTGCCGGCCTTGGGCCCGGCACTGCCGACCTGGCAGAAAGAGCAAGAGAAAGATCTTCGAATAGCTGGCTGTTTTGCCTACTATGTATGTGGAGGTGTATGATATTTTGATAGATATAGCATTTGGTTTACTTGTTGGCATGCGTATTGAATCCCTCTTAATAGTACGACATACCTAAACTCAATTTCAAAATATAAAACGAATTAAACACTCTTTGAGCTTGTTGCCATGCACTTTTATAACTGGAGGGGTCCGCCAAATTGTTCATCAACCTCCTTTTATTTAACCTTCTTGTCATACTTGAAGAGTCTCATTAGTTCTCTAATTGCGTTGTCATGTCACCAAAACCCACTTAAGGCTTGATTGCACTTTCAATCTCCCCCTTTTTGGTGATTGATGACAACACACATAGAGCTTACAAAAGTGAAGTAATAATATAAGACAATGCAAGTCATGGGTGTAGGAGCTCCCCCTAAATATGTGAATAGGAATTTGAATTTCCAATTTGGCATGAAAAGCCAAAATCCACACATTAGAGTGAAATAGGGCTCCCCCTACATCCATGGCTGTTGTGGGGTGCTGAAACATAGTGTCACAAGAATATACGTGAAGCATACAAACCTGTCTCAAACACATCAGAGTGCTTACTGTCAGAGCAGCCCGGCACTGCCGGCCTAGCTGCAGACAGCAAGTCTGCAGAAGCACAAGCACGATCACACAACACAAAAAAATAAACTAAAAGCATATTGATACAAGCATGATATAAAAGAGAGAGTACATGCCTACAAATAACACGAATCAAGTACTTAAGTGGCAATATTACAAATAAAATAGTTTTTCATGTTGCTCTCTCATCTCACAAGCTAACAACTACGATAACTAGCAGTTGCTCCTCCTCCATGACTGTCGAAGATTTGTTGTACCCCCTTCACTTAGTAATTCTCCCCCTTTGACAACAAGTCACCAAAAAGAAGAGAAGAACCGAGCAAAAAGAACACAAACTAGTCGTTATCCTCGTCCATATGGTCATCATCATCATCATCATCATCATCAGGAGCTGTGAAGTGAACACTAGGAGCTGAAGCATGTTTACTGCATCTCCGAGTCTGCTTCTCCTGAATCTCCTCCTCATCATCATTATCATTCTCATCATTTGAGCAATAGGTAGAGTCCTCACTGAGCTCTGGTGGAGGAGTGGGAGGAGAAAGCTGCCTGAGGCCCTGCTCCTGTCTGAGCTGTCTGATCTCCAGTCTGGTCTGGTAAGCATGGTTATTTGCATAACAAATGCCAGAGAAGATCTTCTTTAGAAGCCTGCCAAGCTTCCCTTTCCACTTGCCTCTTCTAGTTGCTGCTACTCCTCTGGAGGACTCAGGAATATCTGAGGCTACTGCTGTCCTGGGAGGAGTCATCACCTCCTGAACTGTAGAGTGAATGGTCTTCTCACCTCTGTAAGGCTCATGGACTATGTCCTTGTTGTAGATCCGGCCTGTCACTCTCTCAATGATAAACATCAGGTAAGGGGCATAAGGAATCCCCTTTCTGGCATCCTCAGCTGCAATACAGATCTCATCCCATATAAAGTGTGCCACTGAAAATGGTGGTGCTCCACCTCTCATCCTCCTCAGTACATTCTTGGATGTGGCATAGAGGTTTGAAGCAGATCCCACCTTGGGATAGAGAGTGGTCCTGAAAAGGTTGTTTAAGATATAATACTTACTCCTCAAACCCTTCACCAGACCATCTGCATGCTCAGGCACAATGTAGAGCTGAGAGATTTCCTCATTGGTCAAACCTCTCTCATCATGGATGTTCATGCAGTTTCTGTCATCTTCTCCAAATCCAAGAAGACGGGCAAAAGTCACATAGTCAAGCTTATAGTGCATGCCCTATGTCATCCAATACATAACCATGTTCTCCCTGTCAAGATAGTAAGTAGCATAGAACTGGTGAATTATCTCAGTGTTCCAATCATTCTGGAATCCCATCCAGTGATACATGCCAAGCTGCCTGCACTGATCAATGACTCTGTCAAATACAGGGTCTCTCTTGTTCTCCAAGTGCTCCCAATCAACATACTTCATCTTGATGATCTTGGGCTTAGCAGCATGAAAGAGGACAGTGGAATAATAATCTAAGTGAAAGACATTCCAGAACCTGTAATCCACTCCCATGTCCTTTGGCACATCATAAGGATAGATGGCCCTTTGCTCTTGGACAGACCACCACTGATTTTGATAGCTTACCCTTGGCCTTGCACGGTTGTCCTGAGGCTCTCTGACAAGTACCTCCTTAGCATGCTCAATAAGATATGAGCCATCAAAAAGACCCAAATCAGGAGGTGTCCTAGGACAGGCACCCTCTACTATGGTTCTTCCTGCCATCTGTAGCTCACTCTCCTGCCTGATCCTCTGCCTTGGGCTCAGACCATCATCAGCGCCATCTCTGCCTCCTCTGTGAACACGGGCCTTTGTCCTTGGCCCCTTTCCTCTGACATTGCTTGGTCCTCCGGCATCCACCTATGCATTAAAAGGAGAGAGTGTTAAGTTGCTGCACTTAGAATAGTGACTGGAAACCTAGTGGAGAGATTGAACCAAAAATGAGAGTCACTGGTTGATTAGAGAAGCAATATGCATTGGTGTTGCTGCCCAGAGCCCGGCATTGTCGGCCTAGTGTAGACAGCACCCATACATGCTTTTCTAATCCACCATGGAATCTAGATTTTGACCAAATCTAACTACCAGAGATACATCACCATACATAATGCAACTACTAACAACTTAAATCCCATCTCAAAATCCGTACATTGCATAGATCGATCCAACCTAGGGTTTTAAGTTATTACCTTTGAAGGAGAGGGAAGAGGACGAAGAAGGGCTGGCTTGAATGGAACTTGACGCAGGGAGGAAGATCCTCCACACCTCCTCCAAGGGTAGCACCACCGGAGAGCGGCACCGTCGGGGGAAAGAGAGGGAGCTCCGGGCTCCCTAGGTCTCCTTTGAGTTGAGAGAGGAAAGGGAGAGGGTTTTGTTGGGGGAGAAACTGCTTGGGATGGAGTTCTCTCGGGCTAGCATTAGGAATAAAAGAGAAGCCTGAGAGATGGACTTGGGCCCGACCCCTTCTGGTCGGTTAAGTCCCGGCACTGTCGGACTTAGCCCAGCACTGCCAGGCACCCCGACACTGCCGTGCCAGGGGCTGGCACTGCTGGCCTGGCCAGGCAGTGAGGTACTATGCCACTTTTATATTATATATTTATGTACTTGTAGACATATACCCCTTGCCATATGTTGATTAGTAAGCAAATCATCAATCATACTATGACCAACACATACAAGTTTCTTTTAAAATTGGTTTTGAAGCATATAATTGAACTTTTCAAAGTTTTGCCTAAGTCGCTAGGTGGACAAACAAATGTGTGCTATAGTTCAAACCACGTTATGAGAATCAAGTATATTTAGCTCACTACGCAAAGCACAAAACTTTGTCTCATCGAGAGGCTTGGTGAAGATATCGGCTAGTTGCTTTATGGTGCTCACATGGCGAATTGCGATATCTCCTTTTAATTTGTGGTCTCTCAAGAAGTGATGACGGATGTCTATGTGTTTTGTTCTAGAATGACTAACTGGGTTATTTGCGAGTTTGATGGCACTCTCTTTGTCACACAAGAGAGGTATCTTGGTGAATTGACATCTAAAATCTTTTAAGGTTTGCCTCATCCAAAGTAGTTGAGCACAACATGCGCCGGCTGTAACTTACTCGGCCTCGGCGATGGAAAGGGCTACACAATTTTGCTTTTTAGAGCTCCAAGACACTAGGGACCGTCCAAGGAATTGACACGTCCCCGAAGTGCTTTTTCGGTCTACCTTGCAACTGGCGTAATCGGAATCCGAATACTCAAGTAGATCAAAATTAGAGCCCTTAGAATACCATAAGCCAAGATTAGGAGTGAAAACTAGATATCTCAAGAATCTCTTAACGGCCATTAAGTGGCACTCTTTCGGGTTAGCTTGAAATCTAACACACATGCACACACTAAGCATTATGTCCGGCCTAGATGCACATAAGTAAAGGAGAGAGCCGATCATGGAACGATATACCTTTATATCCACGGATTTCCCTCCATCAAGATCAAGATGTCCATTAGTTGGCATGGGAGTCTTGATTGGCTTTGCATTCACCATGTCAAACTTTCTCAACATATCATGGGTGTACTTGGTTTGACATAAGAAAGTCCCTTCCTTGAGTTGCTTGATTTGAAAACCGAGGAAGAACTTTAGCTCACCCATCATAGACATCTCAAATCTCTTAGTCATGATCCTACTAAACTCATCACAAAAGGATTGGTTAGTACTACCAAATATTATGTCATCGACATATATTTGGCACACAAAGATATCATTATTGACTTTATGAGTGAAGAGAGTAGGATCCGCTTTGCCTATTTCAAAGCCTTGTTTGAGTAAGAATTCCTTAAGACATTCATACCATGCTCTTGGTGTTTGTTTAAGCCCATAGAGCGCCTTATGGAGCTTGAAGACATGATGTGGGAACTTGGGATCTTCAAAACCCGGTGGCTGCTCAACATAAACCAACTCTTGAATAGGGCCGTTGAGGAATGCACTCTTCACATCCATTTGATATAGCTTGAAAGCATGGTGGGCAGCATAGGCTAGAAGCATTCGAATTGCTTCGAGTCTAGCCACCGGTGCATAAGCCTCTTCAAAGTCCAAACCCTCCACTTGAGTGAATCCTTGAGCAACCAATCTTACCTTGTTTCTTGTCACCACGCCTTGCTCATCTTGCTTGTTGCGGAAGACCCATTTAGTTCCAATCACATTGGTATTTGGTCTTTCCACCAAGGACCAAACTTGATTTCGCTCAAAGTTGTTGAGCTCTTCTTGCATAGCCATCACCCAATCCGGATCATCGAGAGCTTGCTCAACCTTGAGAGGTTCCAAAGAGGAGACAAAAGAGTACAATTGATAAAAACTTGTCAAATGTGAGCGAGTAGTTACCCCCTTTCGGAGACTCCCAAGTATGTTATCAATGGGATGATCTCTTTGAATTGTTTGCCTCAATCTTGGGTGTTCTGTGGCTTCTTGTTGATCAGCTTGGTCTTCATACTCATAATCTTCAAATATAGGTTGTAGGTTCATCGGGCTTGCTGGTGAGCTTACTGTTGCCTGTCTACTTGGTCCGGTAGTGCCGGCCTCTGGTCCGGCAGTGCCGGCCACTGGCACAAAGGCCTGACCAGGGAGTACTGCTGGTCCATTTTCATTAACTCTTGGGGAAGTAGCTTCAGCACCTTGAGGTTCCACTTCTATGGCCTGGGCTTCTTGTGGCCTAATGTCACCAATGGCCATATTCTTGATTGCTTCACAAGGTGGTTCCTCATTACCTACAATCACTTGATCAATTTGCTCTACTTGAGAGCCATTAGATTCATCAAATGTCACATCTATCGCGATTTCAATTTTCCCTAAGGTTTTGTTGAATACGCGATAGGCATGCTCATTTGATCCATAACCAAGAAGAAAACCTTCATCAACTTTAGGTGCAAACTTAGAGGTTTTGGGTTTCTTGTAAAGTATGAAACACTTGCACCCAAAGACTCTAAAGTATGACACCTTTGGTTTGTTACCGGTTAATAGCTCATATGAAGTCTTCTTTAAGATCTTGTGTAGATAGAGCTGATTGATGGCATGGCAAGCGGTGTTTACGGCTTCGGCCCAAAAGATATCTGAAGTCTTGTACTCATCTAGCATTGTTCTTGCCATGTCAATAATTGTTCGGTTCTTTCTCTCTACTACACCATTTTGTTGAGGGGTGTATGGAACTGAAAACTCATGCTTGATGCCCTCATCATCAAGAAATTCCTCCACTTGAGTGTTCTTGAATTCGGTTCCATTGTCACTTGAAGAATCATGGCCCTAGTTGGTTTCGGTGATTAACGACAATTAGCGATTATTATGACTAACGTGTGTTTTGCAGAGGCTATGCGTAGCTTAGCCATAGTGATCAACACGAATGGACATTAATGGTCATCACTTAGCCCTCAAGATGGATATCATTTCGGATTTCAAGGAGACATGATGAAGACCCTAGAATGATAGGCTAAGTGCCATAAGGTGATGAAGGGCATTTAGAAATAGATAGGGCTTTTATTTGATCTTTGATCGTACTATTAAGAGGGGTTCAGACTAGTAGCTTGACTTAGGAAAGCTTCATGACTTAGGTGTGGTGCACACTTGACTTCCTTAGCTCTAAGCAAGCCTATGGTGACCGTAAGATAGCCTAGAACAACTTCCATTTTCATCGCGACGAAAAATGAAGTTGAGAGGACTGTTTTCTGGGCGACGGACGCTCCTGATGGAGGCGTCGGATGCTGTCCGTCGCGTCGGACCAAGGCGTCGGACGCTGGGTGGTTGAGTCCACAGCGTCTGTCCACCTTCCAGTGGCCGTGTTTTCTGGCTAAGTTCTTTAGGGGCCGACGGACGCTGTCCGTCGGTCAGGCGTCGGACGCTTGGAGAGCGTCCGTCGGCCTTCCAGTGAGGGTGGTTTTCAGCCCGAGCCAAAATGTAGCGTCGGACGCTGGGATGAACGTCCATTGCCCCTGTGACAGAGCATCCGTCGCTGGGAAATCGTGTCAGAGTTAGCCGTTGGGCAGGGCGTCGGAGCGTCCGTCGCCCAAACTTTGTGCAGAACTAGCTGTTGGGGGATGCGACGGAGCGTCCGTCGCCAACTTAAGTTGCCAGCCTGAGCTAGTTTTCTGAGGGGCTATTTATAGCTCCTCACACTTCTCTCCCAAAAGGCCTTTGCTCATTTGGGTTGCTGAGTTTGTTGAGAAGGTTGGGAAGAGAGCAAGAGCCCTAGAGTGAGATAGTGATTCGCGATTTCATCCATCCTCTCCTCTAGTTCATCCAAGAGTTCAAGTGTGCATCCTCTAGTTGTGAAGCTTGAGTGAGTCAAGCGAAGATCGAAGCTTGTTACTCTTGGTGATCGACATCACCTAGACGGTCCGGTGGTGCTTAGAGGAAGGTGATCGCCAGAGGATTGTCGGCGGCCCTTCTTCATCGACGTTGTGATCGGTTGTGGGTGATTCACCGAGCCGGAGTGGCGAAGAATCAGCCCGTAGAGAGCACTCATCCCTTGCGCGGGATTGAGGGGGAGCTATACCTTGCGAGGTGCTCCAACGAGGACTAGGGGGGAGTGTCGACTCCTCGATACCTCGGCAAAACATCGTCGTGTCAAGCATCTCTTTCCCTAGCTTTTTCTCACCGCATTACTTTCCTCATTTGTCTTTCAATTCATACTAGAATTGTGTAGGAAGTTTTCGCTTTCTATTGACTTGCTACCGCTTTCTAGTTAGGACACACAAGCGGTAGGCACTAGTGGGTTAATTGGCTCTTTATAGGTTTAATTCTTGTTTAGAAATTGAAAAAGAGCCCAATTCACCCCCCCCCCCTCTTGGTCATCTTGATCCTTTCAATTGGTATCAGAGCAAGGTTTGCTCTAAATTAGGCTTCACCGCCTAGAGCAAGATGTCCCATGGGGATGGACCACCTCCCATGTTCGATGGAGACGACTTTCCTTATTGGAAAGTTCGTATGGAGGCCTATCTAGAGGCCGTTGACGTGGGCGTGCTCAAAGCCGCCACAAAGGGAGGCACTCTCTTCGCGGAGGACCTCAACTTTGATAAGCACAATGCCAAGGCGAAGAACATTCTTTTTTATGGCATTTGCAAGGATGTCTTCAACCGAGTGCGTAATGCCAAAGACGCATTTGAGTTGTGGACTACTATTTGTGCTCTTCACGAAGGCACAAAGAGTGAGCGTGAGGAACGCTATCACTTGGTCATGGCTAAGCACAATTCTTTTTCCATGCATGCAAATGAAATATACTCACGTCTTAACATTATTGTAGAAGAATTGAATGGGCTCGGTCTCAACCAAATGGCACCGGCCGATGTGGTGCGCAAGATCCTTTGTGTCTTGCCCATTGAGAAGTATGGCCACATCGTCACGGTTCTTCACCAAGGAGATCTCTCCGTCGCTACACCAACACAAATCTTGGGCAAGATCAATGCCCATGAGATGTACATGAAGATTGGTGATGGTGTCTCTTCTTCCTCCTCCAAGAAGAAAGAAAAAGAGAAGGCGGAGAAGAAGGACTTGACACTCAAGGCATCCTTCTCGGAGAAGTACAAGATGCAAATTCTGTATGAGAGTGCAAGTGATGAAGAGGATGATGATGACCTCGCTCTCATGGTGAATAAAACAACTAAGATGTTGAAGAAGCTGAACAAGAATGGAGTCAAGTTTGACTCAAAGAAGAAGAAATTCTTCACAAGCTCTTCAAGAAAGCCTCTCTCCAAAATGGATTGCTACAATTGTGGCAAACTTGGATACTTGGCTCATGCTTGCCCCAAAGAGAAGAAAGACAAGTACAAGAACAAGAAAGTCAACAACAAGTTCAAGTACAACAAGGGCAACAAATATGAGTCAAGTGATGAGGAGAAGAAGGATGACAAGCCATTCAAGAAGAAGAAGAACTTCAACTTCCACAAGAAAAAGAAGAATGGCAAAGCCTACATTGTTGGTGATTGGCTCACCGATATTGAAGACACAAGTGACTCATCCGGACATAAAAGTGAAGATGAGAAGGTGGTCGCCTTGGTGATTGGGTCATCTACTCCACCGCCACCTCCTTCATCATCTCCGGGCTCATCCTCTACACACCTATGCCTCATGGCTAAAGGTGACAAGAAGGTACAAAAAGAGGATAATGATGATGAGGCTAGCTCTAGTGATGATAGTGATGATGAGTTTGAGGCACCTTCCTACGATGAGCTAATTATGATTTGTAACAAATACACTAAGCTCATTAGGAAGTATAAAGCTAAAAGTGAATCACTAGAGAAAGCCAACGATAACTTGCATGCTAAACTTGATGACTTGTCTTGTGCTAATGATGATTTAAAGCTTGAGAACAAATCTCTCTCATCTAGCGCTAGGGAGCTCAAAGGCTTACTCAAGCAAGCTAATGAGAAACATGATAAGCTTGAGAGGTCAACACAAGAGCTCCATACAAGATACAACTTGCTAAAAGATGACTACAACCAAGTTAGAAATGAACATGGCACACTTGTGATAACTAACAAATTGCTTACAAATGATCTTGCTACACATGTTGCTATTAACCCGGTTGTTAAGTATCATATAGCTACTTCTTGTGAGGACTTGCTTGATGAAATTGCTAGTGAGCAAAATGCTAAGTGCAAGGGCAAGAAGGTAGTTGAGGCTGAAAAGTATGATGACTATGTGAAGATGAGGCAAGAAAACTCCAAGCTCAAAGAAGATCTAATCAACCTCAAGGCAAGAAAGTCATTCACTATCAAGTCGGCCAAGCAAGATGACAATGATGCAATGACCTTGATCAACTCTCTCAAAGAGGAAAATGCAAAGCTCAAGGTTGAGAAGATCAAGCTTGTAAGTGGAATGGAGAAGTTCACCAAGGGCCACAACCTCCAAAGTGAGCTCTTGATGAACACTATCATGAAGACCGACAAGTCCGGCATTGGGTTCAAGGAGAACCAAATCATGAAGTCCAAGGTCAAGATAGAAGCTAAGAACTACTACAAGAACAAGGCCAGGAGGAACAATTATGACACACCAAAGCCCAAGCCCAAGAAGTGCTTTGGATGTGGTCAAGAGGGTCACTTTGAACTCCAATGCAAGACTCCACCTCCCAAGACCTTTCCCAAGCATACAAGGCCTTTCGCTCATGATGCACACTTCATCATCAACAAGGACTACCCAAGTTGTGTTTCTCGGTCCTAAGATGAAGAACAAGCCCAAAGTGCTATGGGTTGCTAAGGAGTTGGTGGACAAGGCTATGGGACCTCGCCAAGTGTGGGTTCCCAAACAACAAGCTTAACTTCAAGTTGCTTGTGTGTAGGTGAACACAAGACCGGTGGAAGTCATTGGGTGATTGATAGTGGATGCACTCAACATATGACCGGTGACTCCCGGATGTTCACCACACTTGAGGAAGATTGTGAAGGGCAAGACAAGATTATCTTTGGGGACAACTCAAAAGGCAAAGTGCAAGGCCTAGGCAAAGTGGTAATCTCAAATGATCAATCAATATCAAATGTCTTGCTAGTACAATCTTTGAGCTTCAAGTTGCTATCGGTGGGACAACTATGTGATCTTGGTTTCCAGTGTCTCTTCACTCCAAATGAGGTAGTTGTGTCTAAGATTGAAGGTTCATCATTGATATTCAAAGGGTTTCGGCACAACAATCTCTACCTAGTGGACTTCACCTCAAATGAAGCTAGTTTGCAAACATGTCTATTCTCCAAGAGTTCTTTGGGTTGGCTATGGCATAGAAGATTAGCACATGTGGGAATGTCAACTTTGAAGAAGCTTGTCAAGAAGGAGATGGTTAGAGGTGTGAAGGATGTTGTGTTTGAGAAGGATAAACTTTGTAGTGCATGTCAAGCCGGCAAGCAAGTGGTAAACACTCATCCAACCAAAGCTTTCATGTCAACCTCAGGAGTCCTAGAGCTACTTCACATGGATCTATTTGGACCTACCACCTATGCTAGCCTTGGTGGCAATCTCTTTTGCTTGGTGGTAGTTGATGACTACTATAGGTACACTTGGGTGTTCTTTCTTCAAGACAAGGGAGAGACTCAATCAATATTCAAGAAGTTTGCAACTAGAGCCCAAAATGAGTTTGATGTGAAGATCAAGAAGATAAGAAGTGACAATGGGACTGAGTTTGTAAACACCAAGATTGAAGACTATTGTGATGAAGTTGAGATCAAGCATGAAGTGTCCGCCACCTATACCCCTCAACAAAATGGTGTAGTAGAGAGGAAGAACCGGACACTTATTACTCTTGCAAGATCAATGCTTGATGAATACAACACCCCCGAGAAGTTTTGGGCCGAAGCAATCAACACTGCATGCTATGCGGCCAACCGGCTATTTGTCCAAAGGCTTCTCAAGAAGACCCCCTATGAGCTTGTGAATGGGAAGAAACCGGATATATCCTTTTTCCGAGTGTTTGGATGCAAAGTGTATATCTACAAGAAGCGCCAACACTTGGGCAAGTTCCAAAGGAGATGTGACATTGGTTTATTACTTGGTTATTCTCTTAAATCCAAGGCATATTGAGTATTTAACAAAGCCTCCAGCCTAGTTGAAGAAACATATGACTTGGAGTTTGATGAAACTAATGGCTCTCAAGAAGAGCATGAAAATCTTGATGATGTAGATGATGAACCCTTGAGGGAGGCTATGAAGAATATGCCTGTTGGTACAATCAACCCACAAGAGGTGGAAGAAGTTGAAGATGATGCAAATCAAGTACCCTCTCCACCTCACACGCCTCAAGTTGATGAAGAACAAGTGAGGGAAGCACAAGAAGATACCTTCATCCCTCAAGATCAAGCCGAGGCTCAAGCTAGTGATGTTGATGCACCACAACCTCCTCCCCAAGTGATTGATAGAAGATCTACACCTATGCTTCAAGCTCATCCACAAGACCTTATCATAGGGAGTCCATCAAGGGGGTAACAACTCGATCTAAACTTGCTTCCTATGTTGAACATCACTCTTTTGTTTCCTTTGTTGAGCCTTCTAGTGTGGAGGATGCACTTGCGGATCCGGATTGGGTGAATGCCATGCATGAAGAGTTGAACAACTTCACCCGGAACGAAGTGTGGACACTAGTAGAAAAGCCCAAAGGAGCAAGAATCATTGGCACTAAGTGGGTGTTTAGGAACAAGCAAGATGATCAAGGCGTGGTTGTGAGAAACAAGGCAAGATTGGTGGCAAAGGGGTTCTCCCAAGTTGAAGGCTTGGATTTTGGGGAGACCTTTGCACCGGTTGCAAGACTAGAAGCCATTCGTATCCTTTTGGCATATGCTTCACACCATAAAATGAAACTTTTTCAAATGGATGTGAAGAGTGCCTTTCTTAATGGCTTCATTAATGAACTTGTTTTTGTCTCACAACCTCCCGGGTTTGAAGACCCAAATTATCCTAATCATGTGTATAGGTTATCCAAGGCACTCTATGGATTGAAGCAAGCTCCAAGAGCTTGGTATGAGAGGCTAAGGGACTTCCTACTCAAGAAGGGCTTCAAGATCGGGAAAGTGGATACCACACTCTTCACCAAGGTGCTAGATGGAGAGATCTTTGTTTGCCAAGTATATGTCGATGACATTATATTTGGGTCAACAAACCAAGGTCATAGCAAGGAATTTGGTGCACTGATGTCCAAGGAGTTCAAGATGTCGATGATTGGCGAGCTAACCTTCTTCCTAGGCTTCCAAGTGAAGCAATTGAGGGAGGGCACCTTTATATCTCAAGAGAAGTACACTTATGATGTGCTCAAGAAATTCAAGATGGAGGATTGCAAGCCAATCAAGACCCCAATGCCTACTAATGGGCATCTCGATCTCGATGAGGGAGGTAAACCGATCGACCAAACTCTTTATCGTTCTATGATCGGTAGTTTACTTTACCTCACTGCTTCTAGGCCGGATATCATGTTTAGTGTGTGTATGTGTGCTAGGTTTCAAGCAAACCCTAAGGAGTCGCATCTTTGTGCGGTTAAAAGAATCCTTAGGTACTTAAGGCACACCCCTAGCATGGGTCTTTGGTATCCTAAAGGAGCTTCCTTCCAATTAGTTGGCTATTCTGATTCGGATTATGTCGGGTGTAAGGTTGATAGGAAGAGTACCTCCGGTGGGTGCCACATGCTAGGAAGATCACTTGTTTCTTGGTTCTCAAAGAAGCAAAACAGTGTGGCACTGTCAACCGCCGAGGCGGAATACATTGCCATAGGAGCAAGTTGTGCACAAATCTTATACATGACCCAAACACTTCTTGATTACGGCGTTGTTTTAAAAGATGTTCCACTTTTGTGTGATAATGACAGCACCATAAAGCTTGCTAACAACCCGGTTCAATAGTCTCGCACCAAGCACATAGATATTCGCCATCACTTTCTTAGAGATCATATGGCTAGGAAAGACATAACACTAGTTGGAGTTAAGAGCGAAGATCAATTGGCGGATATCTTCACTAAACCTCTCGATGAAGCAACCTTTTGTAGGTTGAGAAGCGAGTTGAATGTGCTTGATCACTCTAACTTCACTAAAAATGATCTTGTGTGAACCCATCTTGCATCATGTGTAATATAATCATGTTATTTTGGTAATGCACATAGGCTTGGCTAACGCGGTTGGGATAACCGCCCTCAAAGCGTGTGACAAAGCTTAACCGCGGTTTAAACTTGCAAGCAACCTAGATTCAACTTCCGTAATGCATAGCATATGAATGTGTGTTGCTTTTTTGGTTCTTTTCGGTTAAGTTTGAGCATCCTCTGTGTTCGTCCACTTAGGGGGAGCATTCCAAGCTCAAGACACTTCTATACCCCTCTTGTGGCCAGATGATGACTCCTTGGTATTTCCATTCGAATATTTTGAGCTAAAACTAAAATCTAAGCCTATGGCAAACTATTTGAAAATGAGAGTTTGAGAGATGGTTCTCATATCAAGTCCAATCAGGTGTTGTTTGGATCTTATTAGGATTGGAACTTGGTTGGGAGAAAGACGCAAAAACAAAATTTGAAAAATTCTATTTAAAAGGCGTCGGACGCTGCCGACAGACGCTCGGCGCCAAATGCCTCAGCGTCCATCGCGATCGTCCGGAGACTGAACGTTGCCTGTTTGCAGGGCGATGGACGCTCCCCAAGCGTCCGTCGCGGAGCGTCCGACACGGTCAATGCGTTTGGGCGTTTCAAACCTGTTCTGGAAGCCCGACGGACGATACCGTCGGACGCTGTCCGAGCATCCGTCGCAGTCCGACGGAGCGTCCGTCGCGAACTTAAGGCACAAATTTTTTTTAAAACCCCCGTCTCCTTCTCTCTCTCGGTCAATCTCAGTCCATCCGTACGCCGCTCCGCCGCATCTTCGAACCCTAATCGCCGCCGAGCTCCTGCGCCTTCCCTTGTCGGCGTGATCCACCCTGCGCCGCCGCCTCTCCCTGCGCCGCCGCCACCGAGCTCGCCCTGTGCCACCGCACCAACCACCCAGCACTGCTGCGCCCAAGCTCCTCTCTGCCCCGCGTCCAGCGCTGCCTTCACCGCTCACCGGAGAACTCCCCTCTGCCCTGTGCTTCTTGGCCTCGCAGAGGATCTCCTTCTCCCGGTGTTTGCTCGGGTGTCCTTCCAGGATTCCCCTAAGTTCCTCCATAACTCTCTAAGGCTGCGGATTGGAAGGAAAATTGGCCGAGATCTCTTTTCTTCTCCTTTGAATCATTTGGTCTGAGGTATGATTGTCAGTTGCGATCTCCTTTCTTACCTATTTCATGCTTCTCACTAGACTTTGCTTACCCCTAGTTATGTGCTTACATGTTATATACCTATCTATCTAACGAGCAGGGTCAGTTGATCAGAGGGTCAGTGTGACAGTGACAGTGAACTCGGGGCAAAGCCCGCGAGTAAGGAACGAGGCAAAGCCTCGAAAGGACAGTCCAGGGCCGGCGTGCCACTCTTGCAGTTGGTTGGTCTGCGGTTTGTTAGTGATTGATTGTCAGTGGGCAGCGAGTTTGTGGTTTGACAGTTGAGGATCTTTTGTCAGAGGTTTGTTTGCAAAGTTTGATAAATGGCAAGAACGAAGAACGCCGGCCCCGTTCCCAGTAGTGGTGGTGACACTCCACCTCCACCGCGTCCACCCACTGATAGGGGAAGGGGAAAGCAGAAGGTTGTGTCAAAGAAGCGCAAGAGGCCACTTATGGATCTAGATTCAGCAGCAGCACTTGCAGTGGCAGAGGCCGCAGAGATCGCGGAGCGAGGAAGACGTCACGCCGGTTTGAGGCTCTCGCCTCGCCGTGGAGCGCGTCGTGAGTCCCCTACGCGTCCAGAGACAGAGCCCGCCGAGGCTACTGAGGCAGAGGAGGCAGAGCCCGTCCCAGAGACTGAGCAGACAGAGGCCGCGGGCCCATCCTCGATTGGTGAGCTAATGAGCCGTAGAGTTACACGGTCCAGAGGCTCTGGTGCACCACCTAGTCCTCAAGGACCTCAGCTACCAGATCCAGTGAGGCATCAGGTCAGGGTTCTCACAGCGAAGCAGGTTCAGCTACTCCGCTTCGTGGACTTTCAGTCCTCGTTCCCAGCTCAGAGAGACCCCCGTGCTGGACGTGCATTCTACACCACGGTTCACGAGGACTTCTACAGAGCGTATGTCGACACTGACGCTCCTCTTAGGGCTCACAGAGTGTGCCCACCTGCTCACATAGAGGGGGTCGGTGGTCCAGAGATCCTTCAGCGCCTGCAGTATCTTCAGGGCCTGTCAGATATGATGGGACGATCAGGAGCTTATCAGAAGAACTGGGTCTATCAGTTCTATGCCTCACTATGGATCTCCCCTGATCACGAGTTCTTTCACTTCGGATTTCAGGGTCGTGACTTTAGGGTCTCAGCTGCTCGGTTCACAGAGCTCTTTCACTTAGAGTCCTCCCCTACGAGGATTCATAGCTTGTGCTACGGGGATCAGGAGGCCCCTCACCGACCTCACGACGGGATAGTGCCATCTACAGACTTCGTGAGGCCGTGCTTTCAGCTGCCGTTCTCAGAGGGTTCGAGCCATACACCAAGGGATCTTACTCCTCTTGCTCGGATTCTCCACGAGGTACTCAGGCGTACCATCCTTCCTCGGATTGGAGCTCGGGACACCATTACCCGCCTACAGTTGTGGCTCCTTGCTCATATCATCCGGAAGGAGAAGTTTGACCTTTGGGATCTGATTGTCAGCGAGCTTGAGAATATCATAGCTGCAGGATTCAGAGGTCACTGGCAGCTACAGTTTGCTCACTGGATTTCATACCTTATAGTTGTCAAGACCCGATCAGGAGCTCTGCGAGTCGCTCTTACCAGGTCAGAGACTGAGTTTCTAGTGTACTCGATGAGTCAGTTGGTCATGCACGGGAACCTGCCTCGCCCCAGCAGAGCATACAGACCAGGCACCAGACAGGCTGGTGTGCCACCTCAGTCTACAAAGGACACTGACGCTACAGTTGAGCAGATCGCCCAGGCAGAGCTTGCACATCTTGATGCTGAGATTGACACTGCTGCCGAGACTGTATACAGAGAGGACCTAGAATCTGACAGTTCAGATGAGGATTATCAGCCAGTGCGCGAGTATGCACCGATGTCTCATGACCATGAGGCAGGAGGGTCAGGTGCAGCTGCAGCTCCAGCTCCAGGTTCCAGCACTTCAGAGGCTACTTTACTTACCATCCTTTCGAGGATGCAGGAGGAGCAGGCACGACAAGCAGAGGAGCAGAGGCGATAGGCTGCCGATGTTCGGAGGCTTACAGAGCAGCAGTTGGCCGCTCAGGCACAGATTCAAGCCAGATAGGACGAGTTTCAGCGCCAGTTCTTGGCCTATCAGCTGCAGCAGGCAGAGATTCAGAAGACCCAGACCTTGTTACTTGAGCGTCTTCTAGCCTCCAGCTCCGGGCAGACATTCACTCCTCAGATTCAGTTGCCCGGAGTCTCACAGCAGCAGCAGTTCACCTCACCGGCACAGCAGACTCCAGTTGTAGTGGTACCGACTCCAGCGTTACTGTCCGGAGGACAGCAGAGTGAGGCACCAGCTACTCCTCCATTCCAGGCACCAGCCTCTCCAGAGTGCCAGTCTCCGAGGACCCAGGTGTCCTCTTGGTTAGTTTCACCCGGCGAGCTTCAGACAGGATTTACTCATATCTGGGGAACTACCATAGCAGAGGCCTCGCGTGACCTCTCAGCCTCCTACATGGAGATCACAGGAGATGATTCCCCAGGAGCAGCTCAGATATACTCACTAGCTCCAGAGGTTGAGGTGGATCCTCCGACGACGGGCACTTACCTTTCTTCAGTTGCCTCGTCGGAAATCGCACCTGAGCAGTCCACGCAGACAGTTACAACTCCTCCAGCTGCAGTTCAGACAGATGCTATTTCACTAGCAGTTGAGACAGCTGTTACAGAGGCTCAGGATGAGGGAGTTACAGTTGCAGTCTCCTCTCCACCTCAGACTCACCCAACAGAGTTTGTAGCAGCAGTGTCACTAGTTGCACTGGCAGTGACACCTTCTTAGTAGAGGCTCTCCCAAAGAAGGTTGTATTGTGCCTCAAGCTCTTGATTCTTTTCAACTAAGCCACAATACTTTTGCTTGAGGTCACCACACTCCTTAGTGAGAGCATGAGCTTATTGTTCTTTGGTCAAAGTCTTAGTCAAAGAGCTCACTTCACTCCTTTCTAATGCAATAGATTCCTTGCTAGCAATGTAGAGATCCTCTTGTTTGATAAGAGTCTTCTCTCTAGATGTCAACTCAGCCTTGGTTGCCTCTAATTCATCTAATATGTTAACAATGAAGATTTTGGTCTTTTCATCCATGTTTTTAGTTATTTGATTGATTTCTTCATCACTAGAGCAATCATTATTAGAGTAATCACTAGCATTACTACTAGAGATATCTTTGGGGGAAGGAGCTTTGGGTTTCGGCTTTGATTGTACCTTCTCACCCTTTGCCATGAGACAAGTGTGAGGGGAGCTCTCATCATCATCGGACATGTTGTTGAAGAGCCTTGGTGAAGTGGATGGCTTTTGAATAGCAATTGTAGCCATCTCTTCATCTTCACTAGTGCTATTGGTTGATGAATCCCAACCATGCCCAATGTGAGCTTCACCCACATATCTCTTGCCTTTCTTGTAGTCACCCTTGTCTTCTCTCTTGCCTTTGCCAAACTTGTTGTCTTTCTTCTCATTTGGGCATTCGGCAATGAAGTGATCGGTGCTACCACAATTGAAGCAAGTTCTTGATTTCTTGTTTGGGAACTTTCTTCTCATGAGCTTGTACCCATTCTTCTTTATGCCCTTGTTGAATCTTCTCATGAATAGGGCCATGTCATCAATGTTCTCCGTTTGCTCATCTTCACTTTCATCATCACTTGATGTTGGATCTTCGGGTTGATGCTTGATGGCTTTAGTTGCTTGAGCTTTACTTTAGAAAGCTTGCTTGCTGTTTTTAGGACAGCTAGGGGTTGTTTTCTTGTTGTTCTTGGTTGCCTTTAGAGCCACTTACTTGATCTTCATCCCTTCCATCCTTGCTTGCATCTCTCCAAGCTTCTTCCTCTCAAGAGCTTCTTCCCTTTGCAAATCAAAGGTCATAATCCTTCCAAGCACATCACTTGGTGTGAAGTACTCAAATCTCTTCTTATCTCTTATCAATGTCACAACGGTCTCATTCCTTAGAGAATAGGCTTTAAGCATGATCTTGACAACCTTGTGATCATTGACTTCTTCACCACCAAGGCCTATTATCTTGCCCACTATAGTCATCAACCTATCAAACATCTCTTGTGGCCCTTCACCTTCATTGATCACGAACCGGTTGAGCTTGGCCATCAATAAATCAATCTTGGACTGCCTCACTTTGCTTACACCTTCATGTGAAAGATGCAAAGTGTCCCAAATTTCCTTGGCAACCTCCAAGCCCATCACCTTGTTGTACTCATCACCATCCAATGCACTTAGAAACACGCTAGTTGCTTGTGCATTGAGTTGTATACAACGAAGCTTGGTGGTGGTGGGGCTTGTGGGATCCACCGGAGGCTCACATCCTCTATGAACAATCTCCCAAGCACCGGGGTGAAGACCTACAAGATAAGCCTTCATCAAGTGTTTCCACTTGACAAAGTTGGTCCCATCGAAATGAGGCAACTTGTCCGCGGGAACATGGAATAGAGGTTTATGCTCATGGTTAGAAATAGATGAATAGTTGAAGGATACGGCGGAGTATTTCTTACTGCCCTCATCCTTCTTCTTTTCCTTCTTCTTATCCTTCTTCACAATCTTGGAGGCTTGGTATGATGCATCATCATCACCATCGGAGCTACTTGATTCAACCTCAACTTGAGAGGCTTGCTCTTTGCTTTTCTTGAGCTCCTCCTCCTTTGCCTTGAGCTCCTTCTTGAGAGCTCTTACTTCTCTTCTATGAAGTTTCTCGGCAAGCTTCAAGCTCTTGGCTTCATTGATTGCATCTTCTTCTTTTTGCTTTTTCTTTGCTTCTCTTCTCAATCTTCTTTCTTCCTTTCTTTTTGCTTTCTCTCTAGTGGACATGGTAGGAGTGGTCAAGTAATTTGCTGAGTCCACGCTCTCATCGCTGCTGTCCGTGGAGTGCAAATCCACCTTCTTGGGGTCAACCATCTTGACCTTTCCCTCTTTGGTCATTACCTCGCACGGTGAAGTGCTTACTAAGGTAACCAAGCTCTGATACCACTTGTAAGGACCTGATTAGCCTAGAGGGGGGGTGAATAGGCCAGTTTAAAAACACTTAGCAACTTTCTGTCAGCACAGGTCTGGCACTGCCGGCCTTGGGTACGGCACTGCCGGGGTAGCCGGCACTGCTGCTCTCTGGGGCAGCAGTGCTGGTCACCAGAACAGAACTGAGCACAATTCAAAATGTAAAACTAGAATGGAAATTGTGCTTGAATAGAAACCTTCCTATAGGTGTAGGAAACCTCTAACACCACTTGAAAGTGGGAGCAACACACCCACTGAGTAGATTGGGTCCAAACCCTAGAAATCACCTTGCAAGCAATATATATCAAAGTAAAGTAACAAGCATACGGTGACACAAGATTTGATCCGTTGTTTAGCTCGTCACAAAGGCTTGCCTACGTCCACGTTGTTGAGGTGCGCCACACAAGGCTCAAGCTTGCCACAAAGGCTAGCTCTTTCCTCGGTCTCAAGTCAAGGGAATGAACCCTTAAGATGAGAGGTGATGTATTAGCAAAATGGGGTGATACAAACTTTCCTAGGCTGCCACACAAAGGAGGCAAGCTCAAGGGCAACCTCTAGCCGGCTAGGAGCAAAGCTCCAAGAGTAAAGAACTCAAACCGCCGGCCACCACGCAAACCAAATGCTTGTAGGAGTTGAAGATCTGAGGGAGAAGCTTCTTCTCAAGCTTGGAGGCTTAATCTCTCAAAGGTTAATTGCAAATCAATGGAGGAGAGTGGATGAGCACCAAGGGAGAAGGGAGAGCAAGAAGAGAGCTTCTCTTTTCTGTTTCACGAAGTCAGAATGAAGGAATGGCAGAACTAGCCGTTGGGGGATGAGTGAGGGGGTAATAAATACCCCTCCACGGTCCAACGGGCAGAACTAGTCGCGGAAGTGCCGGCCTGGCAGAAACAGCAAGAGAAAGATCTTCGAATAGTTGGCTGTTTTGCCTACTATGTATGTGGAGGTGTATGATATTTGGATAGATATAGCATTTGGTTCACTTGTTGGCATGCGTGTTGAATCCCTCTTAATAGTACGACATACCTAAACTCAATTTCGAAATATAAAACGAATTAAACACCCTTTGAGCTTGTTGCCATGCACTTTTGTAACTGGAGGGGTCCACCAACCTGTTCATCAACCTACTTTTATTTAACCTGCTTGTCATACTTGAAGAGTCTCATTAGTTCTCTAATTACGTTGTCATGTCACCAAAATCCACTTAAGGCTTGATTGCACTTTCAATGTCAAGCAGATGATATTATTATGAGAATGCTATTTAAAATGGTAGAGCCCCCAATAACAAAATGATGCGGTGATGGACTCAAAAGACTTTTAAATTCTTTTATCTTTTGAAATTGAGTTTAGAAAAAAAAACACTTATAAAGAAGATAGAATGCACAAGCTTCAATGTGTAACCAAATGTTCAAAATACTCACTCTACAAATCATGAAACGAAGCCAGGCCAGCCAATACATAATAATTATTCCTCTGTTGATCTGGCTGGTGCATCGACATATCACGACATTATCTCGACTTACGGGCAGTTGGGAAGGGGACGTATTTATGCCCTTTCTCGGTGTTCCCCAATGGCTATCCCGAGCATTCCATCCTCACCAACCAGCAGACAACCCTCTCACCTTCATTGAAGGCCCTCAAGCTCTTCCCTTTAATTTCCATGAAATTCTCAAAGAAATTGAGCTTCCAAACTCCATTAAAGCAAGCATTATAATACAACTCACAAGTCAGTTGTAAGATTTGTTATAGCCTTCTCTCAGCCCACCCATATAGTGGTGATGTCTCCTTCATTGATACATGGCTCACCCGTCTATCTCACAGATTTTTTTGGTTCTTGTGCTCAAGCCGGTTGTAAACTTACAGTCTGCTTCTCTTCTCTCTTCTTCCTTTGTTCCTCCACATCAACATTTAGCCGGCTTACAGCCTGCTATAATACTTGCTCTTAGCATGTTTAGTCGATCACAAACCAAACACAACTTACATCTGGATGGCGACAAACTGTCCAAAAGTCCGTGCAATCTCCGTGTGCTTGGACAGCGATTGCCTCTGGCCTGATAATTGTGCATGAGAGCTCCAACAAACGTCAGTGTTTGGCTGTGTTACACGGATGAGGGAGACACAACGGTTGACACAAATAGTTTGAAACACATCTGAAAACATAAACTTGGCAGTTCAATCCAAGGCGCATGACTCGTCACCTCAGATATAAAATTCCAAGTGCAGCAATTTTTGACAAAATTTCCTCGGTGGCTCACCAAGTCTAGTATATACACACACGTAATAACATACTTCCAAAAAAACTGCATCACGATTAATCTACTAGTATGTTCTTCTAGATTTTAATTACTATAGTATGTGTCTCTCTCAAGACTAATTTGATGTCAACTGTCGTGAGTCGTAATTGTATCTTATCTCTCGTTACATTATTGATGTCCGAAAAATATCGGTGGTAGTGATCACTGATAAATAGAAATATTAGAGATATCAAGGATCCAAAGAATTTTTCTTTGAGTGAAAAATTTTAGAAAAAGTAAACACTTGATTTATACAGAAAATTATGTAGAATATGTCTAAACCTCGTGACATCAGAAAACAATAAATTTGAGGATATGACATTCTCATAAGGGCAGCTCCAACGTGGTGTTTTTAAGGGTGCAAAAAAGAGAGATAAAACAGGTGCAATATGTTGGAGCATTTTCTTAAATGGGTGCTAACAGAGCATCTAGAAACACGTTGCAGCATGTATATACATATTTAACATGTACTATCGGTACCATTGAAATGTGTTTTGAGATTTGCGCTGGTGCACTCTTTCCACTACTTCACACTACTGATTTGAATTGTACTGATCTCGATATGGTGTTAGACGGTGAGGATAGTAACTACCTAATATATAAAAAAAAACTACTTTTTCTAGCACCGGGTCACGGTGCATAGAATAAAAAAAAAGAACACATGTGAGTAGTTATTGCTTTTTTTAGCGTTCTTTTGGTGGGTTATTTTATTTCTATATGTTGGAATGTTTTGATAGGTAAGACTCACCCTGCTAATGGATTAGATTGAAATAGGTTTAATGGGTTGGGTTTTCTAATAGATGCATTTGGGTGGGTTGGAATGGACCGATTTACTTAGTGGGTTGGGTTGGGTTTAACAGAAAGATGAATTGAATGGGTTGAGTTTGAGTTCTTTTTTAATGGGTTTGAATGAGTTGAACCATGGATTTGAATAGGTTGGGTTTGAATGGGTTGAGTTTGACTTAAAAATATGTTTAGCTTTTGATGTGGAGCTCATGTGTAGATTTTGCTATGATAACTTGCACAAATTAGCTTCATGATATTTTAAACCTTATCCAATAAATTTCAGTTAATTTTGATAAAATTTTAAGGTGTGAACACAAGCTTTTATTTTTTAGTTTCGGTTCTGATGCAGGGCCTACATATTGATCTGATGGTGTCAATTGGCATGAAGTAGTTGCTTGTAACAATAAATCATCTCCAACAAATTTTAGTCAATTTTGATAAAAATTTAATGTGTGAACACAAGCTTTTATTTTTAGGTCCGGTTGTGATGCGGGACCCACACATCGATCTGATAGTGGCAATTGGCATGAAGTAACTACTTACTATATTAAATCATGTGCAATAAATTTCAGTCAATTTCGATAAAATTTTAAGTTGTGAACACGAGCTTTAATTTTTTAGGTCCGATGTGGGGTCCACATATTGATCTGACGGTGTTAATTGACATGAAGTAGCTTCTTGTAACATTAAATCATCTGCAATAAATTTGAGTCAATTTTGATAAAATTTTATGGTGTGAACGCGAGCTTTTAAAATAAGGGTTCGACTTTTAATGTTATCACATATGTCTAATATGAGTTTATATATATATTTTATACAAATCCATGGGTTTTTACACTAAATCCATGTGTACAATTAGTTTATTGGATTAGATTGGATTGGGTTGAAGCTATAAAACTATACAGTGGGGTGGTTTATAAAAGAGAGCTAATTTGTTTTTGATTGGTTTGGATATGACGTGGGTTTGAACCCATTAGCAGGGTGAAGTAAGATGTTGGAGCATTTGAGCTAAGATAGCACTTTATGAAGTGGCAAATCTTGCGCCTTGTGAAAATATTATACATTAAAGTGTCCAGTCTGATGATAGACTAAATTAAAACCCATAAATTTTTGGCCGATAAATTAAATACTATATTATACGTACGAACCAATACCAACAATACTAAAATGATGGTTTTTTATTTCGTGATAAAATATAGCGACGGATCCAGCACTGGAGTGGTGTAGGCTTGAGCCCCTGCTAGCACTGTTCGGACCATGGAGCTCATTCTAAGCTGCTTCTACATTTACACCTATTCAAACGTGGAAGTAAAAGCTAGGGAGGAAAGATTACGAGATTATTTTTCTAGATGGGTCCCAGAAATAAACCATCGCCCTAACATGACGTTTGAGTATTACTAGTCCTAATTCCTAAACACAAGTCATTGTCCCCTGTAGGACAGCGACTTTGCTGACCTGATCCTCGTGCTTCCTCGATCGAGGAGATTTCACAAGCTAAGTCGATCGCATGGAAAAGTCACCGGCTGTGTGAAGCTAAGCATCGTGATCAGGCTGTGATATGTATCCATGGGATAAGCGTGAGAGAGCGACCTGCCGGTAGATGAAGCCTTCGGATAGGTTGTTTTGCCAGGCTATCGACTCATTTCTGGTCGCAAACTCCAACTACAGCTGCAGCCCTCTCTTCTGGTAGCTGGATAAGTATTAAAAAGTCACTAGCTGCAAAGAAATATTCCAACACGTCGCCCCAGAGGCAGACTTGTTTGTATTTGACTGACAACAGGGTTTTAAAATTCAGTTGAGCAATGGGGCAATGAAGGACACTTCAACTAGTCAAAGCCATGCTCATCCGAAGTTCATACCACCCCTGCAGCTGCAGCCATGGCGTCTGATCTCCTCGCAGCTCTTGCCCTTGCCCTTGCCCTCACCCTCTCCACGCTTGCTCCACCACCACCCTTGACCCTGAGTACCGCCGCCGCCGCACCACAAGACACTCTACCACGGAAATCCTCGCTCGTCATCGAGGAGTACGAGACCCAAATCCTGCGGTCATCACCGGACGGCACCTTCTCCTGCGGCTTCTACAAAATCTATGACGGCGCCTTCACCTTCTCGGTATGGTACACCAACTCAGCCAACAAGACCACCGTGTGGAGCGCCAACCGCGGCAGCCCGGTGCACTCCTGGGGCGCGGCCGTCACCCTGCGCAAGGACGGGAGCATGGTCCTCACCGACTACGACGGCGCGGTCGTGTGGCAGACCGAAGGCAGATTCCCAGACGCTCAGTATGCTCAGCTGCTGGACACCGGGAACCTTGTCCTCAAGAACTCCAGCGGCGACATTGTGTGGCAGAGCTTCGACTCGCCGACCGACACCTTCCTCCCCACGCAGCACATCGCCGAGGCATCCAAGTTAGTCTCTACCACCCAGCTCCAGCTTCCTGGCCACTACACCTTCCGTTTCAGCGACCAGTCCATGCTGTCGCTCATCTACGACGACACCAACCTCACCAGCGTGTACTGGCCAGATCCTGACTTCCAGTACTACGAGAACAGTAGGAACTTGTACAACAGCACTAGAATGGCGAGCCTTGGTGATTCTGGGGAGATCTTCTCCAGCGACTTAGCCAATAGCCATGTCCTCGCTGCCTCCGATAGAGGCACTGGGATTCAGAGAAGGCTTAAACTAGATCACGATGGCAACCTTAGGCTATACAGCCTGAATAGCTCGGACAGGACTTGGTCGGTTTCATGGATTGCTCAGTCCCAGCCATGCAAGACTCACGGTTTCTGCGGTCCCTACGGGATATGCCACTACTCGCCTACACCGGTATGTTCTTGCCCGCCTGGCTATCAGATGAAGAACCCAGGTAACTGGACACAAGGTTGCCTGCCTGTTGTAGACATATCCTGTGATGGGGAGCAAAATGTCACCTTTCTGGAGCTACGAAACACTGACTATTGGGGGTCTGATCAACAACGCATCGAAAAGGTGCCGTGGGAAACCTGCTGGAATGCGTGCTTTAATGACTGCTCCTGTAAGGGGTTTCAGTACCAAGAAGGAAATGGTACATGCTATCCAAAGTCTCTCCTCTTCAATGGAAGGTCTTTCCCAACGCCCACGGTGCGCACAATGTACATCAAGCTCCCTTCAAGTTTGGACACATCAAAGCTCCCCATTCCACAGTCCAATGTGCTTGATTCTGTACCACATCACCTTAGATGTGATCCTGTAATAAGCACGACAAACATGGAAAAAAATCTCAGCTACTATCATACGCCTACTAATCAGGAGGAACCAAAATGGACCTACTTCTACGGGTTTATCGGCGCCTTCTTCGTTATTGAGGTTTTCTTCTTCACATTTGCATGGTTCTTTGTTTTGAGGAGGGAGTTGAGGTCATCACAAGTATGGGCAACTGAGGAAGGCTACAAGATGATGACAAATCATTTCCGAATGTATAGTTATAGGGAGCTGGTTAAGGCAACTGAAAAGTTTGCATATGAACTTGGATGGGGAGGTACAGGGGTTGCCTACAAGGGAATTCTGGACGACGATCGAGTGGTTGTCGTAAAAAAGCTAGGAAATATAAGGCACAGCAGAGAAGAATTCCATGATGAGTTGCATGTCACTGCAAGGATCAACCATATGAACCTAGTAAGAATATACGGATTTTGCTCAGAAAGATCCCATAGGATGTTGGTCCTCGAGTATGCTGAAAAAGGATCCTTGGCTGACATGTTATTCAAAAGCAAAACCTCTCTAGATTGGAAGCAGAGATTCAACATTGCCTTAGGTGTAGCAAAGGGTCTGGCCTATCTTCACCATGAGTGCCTAGAGTGGATCATTCACTGCAACCTGAAGCCTGAAAACATTTTACTAGATCAGAATCTAGAACCTAAGATCACCGACTTCGGGTTGGCAAAGCTGCTCAGTAGATCAGGGCCTACTCAAAATGTAACACGAGCACGAGGAACCGTAGGTTACATTGCTCCAGAGTGGATATCTGGATTACCTATTACAGCAAAGGCTGATGTGTACAGTTATGGAGTGGTGCTTCTTGAACTAGTGTCAGGAACACGGGTTTTCGATTTGGTCAAAAGTGAGGATGAGAGGCTGCATGTGATGCTGAAGAAGTTCATCAAGATGCTTTCTTACAAATTAGACAAGGATGAACCTTTCTGGGTAGCAGAGTTTGTAGATTTCAGATTGGGTGGTGAATTCGACTACTCACAAGTGAAGGGACTGATCAAGTTGGCTGTCTCGTGCTTGGAGGAAGAGAGGAAAAAGCGACCGACCATGGAATCAGTAGTTGAGAGCCTCCTTTCAGTTAATTTACCTGCAAGTCAATAAAACAGCAATATGGTGGGAAAAAAGTACGGAAGTTTTTTTTTTCTTGATTCAAAGCACTTGTGGTACCTTATTGTAAGCACCACACTTGTTTTTTGCAGTCTTAAATTCCCAGAATAATGTGCATATAAGTGTGTTTTTACGTATACCTCATTGCTCTGAGCTGTGTAACGAGGAATGGAACAGTGGTGATGTATTTCTAGTGGCTTTTGTGTGTATATATTAAACATTTTCTTGATAATGACATTGATAGAAAACCACATTTGGGAGAGGATCTTTTACAAACCGAAGTAACAATATGAAATAGCAAAACGCATGAGCTAGAATGGCAAGACAATACACCATGAGCACATAGACACTTAAAGTTGGTGAATGTTTCTCAAGCACGCTTCTGCTTGATCTGTCCGTTTTTACCTGAAACCAGAAGCAGAGGTTGCAGTTCGCAAAACCCATGATATTGACACACTGAGCTGAGCACATATCCATGTCAAATTGTTAATTGGCCGATGATGTTGACCGAACATTATGTACAAGAAAGCAATGGCAAAAATGGCCAATAGCGAATGGAGAACTTTGCGAAAAAAAAAAGAAACATGAATAAATCCACATTCCAATTCCTGGGACCTCTCCCTGGGTATACATTCTCGTCTTCAGAGAAAATTGAGTATCAAAGAATATTGATTAGCACATACATAACAAACCTGAAAGGAAAAAAAAACTTGCAATAGTATCATGACATTACATTTGGATTCTAAAACTGGGGCACAATGGGTACAGTACATTTGGATTCTGAAACTGGGACACAATGGGTACGAGTGTGTCCAGTAGGGGGGCAAACAGCGAAGGTACCTATAATCAGCTGTCCTGATATCACTGGGCTTATAAGCATTTTTTTTTCATGTGACTGCTAAGATCGAAATTTTGTCCTGCAAAACAGGGCACTTTTGCCATTTGATAGTAACCCTTTCACCTTTAGAGACGGAGCCCACAGGGCAATTGGGCAAGAAAAGCACGTTTAACACGAAAGCAAAGCATGTTCAATTCGAATGATAGATTAGCAGTTCGAGGCTACATGAAAAAAGGTAAGAAATCGGCAGGTAAATTGGTGATAACAGACCACAGCAGGGCGGAAAACAACACTGAGTGCCCAATTCTCAAAAAGACGCAACTGATTGTATTAATTAAACTCCAGATAGAGAACAAGACAAAAAAAACACTTTGGTACCAATTGATAGATCTCCTTTGATCATACAGAAGGGAGAATTAAGTTCAAAACTTGTCACCACCATCTTACTCCTCTGCCTCGGCCTCACCAGTCTTCTGGTTGCCCTTCCTTGAGTACCTCAAGTTCCTCAGAAACTTCGGGTCCATCTAAAAACACACAAAAGAGATCATTAATAGACATACAAATGGCTAGGATAAAACCCAATCCAAAAAGTCATATTAAGCAAATAGACACAGCAAGGGGAAATAAAAATGAAATTTAACATCAGTACAATATTTTCATCAGCAAATGCAACCATAAATAGTGGGTGGTATCAAACTATCTAAACCAAAGCAATAATAGTCTTTCAGCAGATAAAGAGTAAGTGAAAACTAAGATCACAAGATGAAACACTTCTGAAACTAGAGATCATTGTATACACTAATTTACTACTAAAACAATTTTTCGGGTCAAGCCAAATATGTAGCCTGAGATTTAATGTGCAATACTCATTCCCTAGGCAATGTTCAGCATAACTGCAGGAAAAGGAATTCAGATAAACACCAACTATCATAACAAGTACAAAGGCAGAAACTATGATACTATAGGAAGGTCTCAAACAAGACGAATATATAAAGAGATGTATGTCATGGAAATATTTTTTTAGCAATAAAGCTCCAACAGAACGAAATAACTGGCATAACAAATTCAGTACAATATAAATCATAGGACAACTTCCACAGTTTTACATAATTTAATTTTTCACGATGCAGTTACAAAATTTTAATTGGGACAATTAAGATTATAAAGGACAGCCGTGCAGCATTTCGTCAAAAACAACAGGGCAGTAAGAAAGGCAAATTGAGAACAATGGCCACATACTAGTACAGGAAACTAGGATAAATCGGCATCATCTAGTATTGATGGCATCAAGCTATTCTAAACCTACTGCATTTGCAGCCGGGCACAAGCCAACATAACCAGTATGATCACGTTTCATAGAAAGCCTAGTTTTCGAATTCAGATCTAGCATTGTTGAGAGGCGAGCATGGAGAGGGAAGCACGTACCCCCTTGGTTGAGGTCTGGCGGTTGCGCTTGGGCTTCTTGATGCCGTTCTTGTGCGCCTTGAACGACTGGTTATGCGCCGTGTGGTTCTTCGACTTGGCCATCCCGAATCCCTCTTCCTCTTGCTCCTGCTCCTAGTCACCTGCGGCTCCACCAAAGAAATCGAAAGATTAGCAATCGAATCGGAAGAAGGGGCACAGGAGGAAGACGAGAAGCAACAGTTCTCTCTTGATTCTTACCGGCGTCGGGGCCTCGGGGGCAGGTCAGCGGCGGCGTGAGGAGAGTTAGGGTTACGGCAGCGACAACGCTTCGAGGCTGGCTTTATATAGACGAGGGGGCCTTCTCTCAAGCCCATTTTCGTACTAGGCATTAAGCCCACTAGAGGGCGTTCGGACCCGAATGCCTCCAGGGAGCGTTTGATACATCCTCCTAAATAAACTTTTGCACTAGACTCGGAATCAGCCCACCAGAGGCCCATTAGAGTGGCGTTCTGAGCCGTAAGCTCTGGAAATCTGCCGTTTTTCTCCTACCGAATTGCTTGTGAGAATACCCTTTGCGCGTTGCATCTGATTGGTTTTTATAGGGCTTTTTGACATGCGCCCTTACAATTCTTCCACTTTGAACATCTGATATTATAATTTTTCTACTCTAAAACATGCAATTACAACTCCTTGCTATTTTCTATCCCGCTTGGTTTGGTCCACATTCAAGTTTATGATGGCATACAGTCATTTAGGGCCTCTTTGGTTGTGATTTTCAACCTGTTTTTGCTTTTGTAAAAGTCAAAAACCAATCAAAGGACCCAAAAGTTACATATGCTTTTGCCCAAAACCAACGTTTATTGTAGTACAAATCTAAAAGCACCTCCCACCCTACTTTGGCCACAAATAAATTTGGACGGAAGGAGGATCCCGTTTAAAAAGAAAACAAATTACAAAGGCTGGCACGCCTAGCTACATAAGGGGACATCGCCTCAGTCTCGTGGGGTGGACATCACCCTGTGCGACAGCCGCTCCATGACCTTGTTGGAAAGATCAACGCACCAATGGACACCCCCCCCCAAGGATGCTGGGAAAGGCTTCCAAGTCCGAGGGGGTGTAGCCCCGGTGGATGAAGAAGAGGTCCAATGGAATGCCTAGACCACCAAGGTCAATGCCTTGACAAGAAAGAGGGCAGGCAGCTGACTAGGGGATGATTCCTCGGCTTCACGAGACTTTCCCTAGATCTAATCACTTGTCACATTGCTCACCGAAGGGTCCGGATGCCCAACACCCACGACCCAATCACGAGAATTCCCCTAGTTCCAGACCAAACTTAAGAATGAGCCACCTAAAGCGGCTCCAAAACCTTAACAACTACAAGGGGAACCAGAGGAAGCATGGACGTTCTACAAGCTTGCAACGCCCCTCGGTACCAGGGGGTACTTATATGCTTTATGGAGCAGGGAGCCTTTGTAGGGTCGAGATAGCAGACTAGAGGGAGGGTGAATAGTCTTTTCTAAAACTTAATCATAATGGCTATCCGAAACAAATGCGAAATTAAAACTATCGGTCTAGCCAAGACTACATCCCTCTATCTATAACTCAAGCACCTAACAAAATATATCAATTGTGCTAACTACGGTGCTAGGCTAGGAAACTCACCTAAACAATTCTAGGTTGCAAGGCCACACAAACCTAAGCAACTAGTACTCTACGCAAACCGAGAGCTCCTACACAATCTAGTAAGCAAAGCACACACAACCCTAAGCTCACTAGCAATGCTCAATAACAAGGTTACACAAGCTAAACTAATCAAAGTTAAAAAAAATTTAACCTACACGTATCCCATAGCGTCATCTTTTTTTAGGACGGAGGGAGTAGCGTCATCTTTTTTTGGGACGGAGGGAGTATAGCGTAGCATGTATCAAAGAAGTTGCGTGAAGAAAACTGGACCTGGCCCCTCGGATGCATGCATGGCAAAATGCTCTCCGAACAAAATGCTGTTGCATTGCATGAGATGAACCTGGTGGGTATGCGGATGAACCGAACAAAATGCTGTTGCATCAGATGGGGTATATGGGCTTGGCTGGCTGGTACGAGTTCTCCCAACCAATGACGCCCGTAATGACCTGATTCAGAATAAGGTTTTTTCTAAAATCCGTAGATATTGTAATCGACCCAATCCAAATAATCCTAAAATAGAACAAGCAGCGTGCCAGACAGGTAAAGATGAAAACATCTGTGGTAAAATTTAATTATTGTACTATTAAATCCACGATTAACTCACTAAGATTACTATGGTACTGATCCATAAACAACTGCCTCCAATGCCAAATGATGTGAATGCTAGCGGTACAAAACATGTTTGAACACAAACAAGATCCAGGGCTATCTGCTACAGGCAGCTAGCTCTTCACTACAATAGCCCTACATGTTGGTTCACAAAATATCCTTGTAGGCTTAAACACCTGTGAAGAAATCACAGGGAGAAGTTCAAGCCGACCAATCTCCAGTCCAAAAAATAATTAAAAAAAAAAGGACAGTGCCACGCCCCATGTTTCTGCTGTATTTTTCTCCTACAGCAAACAAAAATTTGGCTGTTTCAATCCTCGTTGTGTTGAATCTTTCTCAAAACTCATTCTGTTGAATTTTCGTGGAGTAAAACATATTCCCGGCTGCAGGAAAAAAAAGACAGTGACAGGTACATCAGCAAAAGATTATTAGATATGTTATGGAAATAAAAAACCTTATCTAGTACAGGAGTAGTAATTAAACATGAGTATAATGTCCGTCATACTGTATAATACATCTATACCTCATCTCACAAAAGTTACAGGCACTCAAAATATGCACAACTTCATATTACATTTTGCCCAAAATATGTCGTTCCACCCACTTCCACCAGCAAATTTGACAAGAAACAGATTGTTTTCTAGCAAATCTCACAATTTTTAGTATCCACCAGCAAAGGGATGTCATTTTCAATGTCTAGTAGCAAATTTTCACATACATTTATCTCTCCTCTCTCTATTGTGCCCTAACTATATGAATGCAGTTCTAATAATAAATAAGCCTCCAAAGTTTCTTTCAAAATCCACTCCTCCACAGCATACTTTTTTTCCACCACAGTTGAAACCAAATTTCATTACCATAAAAAAAACTCGACCAGGGCGGTTAAGACTGCCGCCACAGCATTACAAGTAAGAAGAAGGGCCTTCTCACCCGGCCAAGAAACGAAATTACAAAAGTTTGACAAAATGTGGAGCATATAGTACTAAAAACTGCCAACCACTTTGTCACCCAAGGTCCACCAGGAGGGGCCTCCAGAAACCAATTAAACGTCAAGCAGCAAGACCAGATCACAAGCAAACTCTCCAGCATACTTAAAAAGAGAGAAACAACTTACCCTAAGTATGAGAAAAAATGAAAGGGACCATGGTCATTTTCTCTTACTACAAAATTTGCAAACCAAAAGCTAAAAAACTAAATTTGAATTAAATTTTCATGAGAAGTGTCAGAAGTTATTAGCAGCGTTTGGAATTTGGATAGGAGAAATGATGCTATTTGTCCTGAGAATCGGAAGAATCAGCTCTAAACAGTATTTCCATCCAGTGATTCAGAATTCGAATGATTCAGCGTTCTAACATTAACATGCAAAATGGCAAGAAATGGCAAGATGCTGCTGGTTTCGAATAGATTCTCCAGCGATGCGCTTCCTACTTGATTTTTTTTTTCAGTTAATCCTTTTTCAGTGCAACAAGTTAAATAGGTTGTATTTATAAGTTGTTCTTTGCCCACACAAAGTTTGTATTTTTTAAGCATATTTTTGTTTATGTTTTTCAAGAAAATAATATATCTTCTTACGAAGCGAAATCCAGTTTACCAGTGATTTTGATTCATCGTCAGAAATCTTTGGATCCAAAACATTTCTATGAGAATCCATATCCCTACTTAAGCATATTTTATTTATATGATTTTTTATTTAAGAAAACAATATATTTTCTATGAACCGGAATACAGTTAGTGATTCTGGTTCATCATCCGTAACATTTGAATCCAAAGCATTTCTATCAGGATCCGAATCCCTACCAAACACACCCTAATACAATATAGGTGTGAAAAAGTATAATGAGGTGAAGAAAAAAATGAACAAATTTCACACCTAATTACCTAAACTTTGTAAATAACACTCTTTCCAATTGATGTAATGACTAATGACAAATGGAGGCAGAAAATACATCTATGCACATATTAACCAGAAAACCAATATAGTTCAGTGGTTAAGATCATACCTACTATTGCCAAACTTGAGTGTGTCCTTTTCAAATAGCTCATAATAGCGCCGAGGCTCAATGCGATTTCCCTGCAAAAACAATAAAATTCACATAAAAGATGAGTCAAAACATGACCAGTAGATCTGACAGATTAACACACATATTACTAGAAACCTTACATTGATGAAAGTTCCATTTGTACTATCAAGATCCATGAGATAAGGCCTGTCAAACAAGATGGTACTATAAAACGTTACTGATATATCATATAATGAAATCAGGGAAAATACTACTGTAATGCCAGAGCAGAGATCACATAAAAAACATTGCAAAAAAAAACACGCAGAAAAACAAATAAGAATATGTAATTACCTTATTTTCTTTGCCATCATGCCATCTGGTTGCTCCTTCTCCACAAGCCTGAATAGAAAACAATGAAGTTATTCCTGTATGAATTCTTGATAGAGGCCCTTCTAAATGACACACAGGTCCCCTTTGTCATAGGGGAGGGAGGGAATGTAGCATACCTGTATTGGAGAACTGCATGTTGCTTGCTGCAGGAGGGATGATCTGTGGCGACATCTGCAACTTTCCTTTCTCTTCCAAAAAGGTAGCAGGTCATCCGATGAACATACAGTGGTTCTGTTCAATCGGATATATCATAACAAACATTCAAGCGCAGAAAGTGCAAAACAGAAGCATAATCACAAAAGGAAGCATGCCATTTTTTCCACATTCTCCACACCCATTCTAAGCTCTTAAAATATGGTTTTCAGGGTTCCCACGCCATTGGCAAAGATAAGCTGCATACTGCTGTGTTCTACTCCATCTGTCCCAAATTGTAAGTCGTTTTGGCTTTTCTAGATACACAGCTTTTGCTATGCACCTATGTATATGCTGTCTTACATACATAGTAAAAGCTATTTTCTAAAAAAGCCAAAACAGCTTGCATTTTGGAACAGAGGGATTACGTGAATTTTGAGTTTCAGGTACAAAAGGTAGCCTATAACGGTACCCCAAAAAAAAAAGAATAGAATGATCCAAAGTCATGCAGGAACCTGAATAAACAGAGGTCAGATACTAATGAGGACTTTTAACAAGTGGTTGACTAAATATCAGAGCTCAAATATAGTTTGTTGATAACATGTAGGTATGTTGTCGTTTCTCTTAAATTAGCAATGATATGTTCAAAGGTAAGTCAAAAAAGTTCTGTTAATTCATTCCAATTTCAAAAACAAATATGATGAGATATCTGTTGTGAACTGATGCTCGTACAATACTGCAAATCTTTATTGATTCGCAAAACCAATAAGCTAATAAGAAGTATTTTGACGGATATGGCACATGAGACTTCAAAGAGCCCTTCCTTGATATCCCAGGAAGAGAAAATAATTGCACTAATTAAAAGTCGGCTTATGTTGTCATAATGTCATTACTCCACAAGTCCACAGGTCTGCATGTGCCCTATTTAAATGGACTATCAAGTGTAAAGAAATTTCTGGCATCACTAGTATACAGTTTTTCTTCTGTTACACCTCTCTTTTGCCATGTTCATTCCAATTGCAATAAACATATCATAAAAATCCACAAGTAGACGAGTGCCTTGCTTTCAAGTTTGAAGTGATAATGGACATCAGATGTAGGGGCTGTGGTTCCAGGATTTTGCAGCAATGCACCATGGTGCCGGATTGGAATGAAGGTGATAATTTTTGTTAGTGCAGCTACTGGGTTGAACCAGGAGAGAGAGCTAAACAGCACTGTCACTAAATGCCTAAATGTAAGTTTGCTCCTTCTACCTGTTTTAGAAAAACCATTGAACTGATAGAAATCATGACATAAGAAAAAAAAATAATACATGGAGTAAACAAGTAGAAACTACCATTCAGTGGTTCACCGTCTTTAAATACATAGAGCCTCCATCTAATCTCTGACTTTCGAGCCTCTGGGGGTTCTGAATATAATAGATTTACACCTGAAGTAGGAACAAAGTGTCATCTCCAAGGATAATGCAGTGTGCCCACAGCACCACAGGCACACACTATTTGCTGCATATAATTAATGTGTTTTATCATTACAACAATTGTACAACTATGTTCACATAAAAAATACTATAAGGGGTCATTTGGATCCTTTCATTTGGAGGAGTTGAAATCTACTTAACAAATTAAGCTATTTGTCTTGGAATGTGACATTCCACCATTTTTCAAAGTTCACATATAAGGCTACCTCAAATTCATAGGGTGGGAGACGGAATTTGATTCTATAGATCACCATGCTATGTTTCTATTTTGCAACTTATAACACGCTTCTCAACTCACTCCCCTACGGTAGAAATGCAACACATAAATATCTCTCTCGTATAGCCAACCATAATATATACAGATACAATGCATATACAATCATATTAGCTTAACTAATATGGTATCTAAATTATGATTATCAAAATGAATACGATTTCAAAAATCCGAACAGCCCCTAAGGTACAAGAACTTCAGATATAAGCACCTGCAACTCTGTTGGTCTCCTCAGCAAGCTTTCCAGACAATTCAAATGATGGCTTTTGCTGCAAAAAAAGGGGAGGGGGGGGGGGGGGGGGGGGGGTCAGATCACAATATGCAAATGAGTGAACATCATTATTTATAGCAAGGGAAACAAACATCACATGAATGGAGAAGTTTCGGTATTTTTCAGATAGATAAATTGCTATAATCATCATCTACAATATTCATCATGGATCATGCACCACCTTTTCTTTTGCTTCAAGAGCTTCTGCGGTTGCATTCATTCTTGCCAAAGCATCAGGATCTCCGCTCCTGACCAAAATAAGAGTTCACTGTTACCAAGTGCAAATCACCAATCATAACTATAGTGAGAAAGCTTAGAGTAATAGCACGCTATCATCAGTAAGATTAAGAAATGACACAAAAGCTTCAAAATCTGACAGAACATTATTTAACAGAAGGATTAAAAAATAGGCTAATCCACCACGCCCACTTTAGTAAATAGAAGAACATATTACAGTGATCTGCCAATGAAGATGGCATAAAAAGTCCATAGCAATCAGCGGATTAACAAAATGAATGCAACATATGCTAGGATTACATGTTCTTTGCAAATCATATAATATAAGTGATTAGATGGAGGCATGGTCATACTCATAGTATTAAAAAAATGCACATCTAAACCTCTACTAGGATCTAGTTTTTTCTTGTTAGAGCTCTTTTTTGGCATGGTCATAGCAATAAAAGTGTGCATATACAAAATAAGGTTTGCAGCGAATGATGCTTCTAATAAGGATTTAAATTGTATAACGGGACACAGAGAGGTTAGTTTTGAGCACTGACCGGGATGCTTCACCTCCTCTAGAGTTAATATCCTGAAATAAAACATAATGATGTTAGATTGCAGTTTACAGGCACCAATATGATTGATACAACTGAGAGATCCTGTATGTATAGTGCATGCATGAGAAATGAGTTTGACTGCAGATTTCACAATTACACAATTAGTAGTGAAAACCCCATGGAATTGGAAATAATTTTCTCACTCAATACTTATTTGGTGGAGACTATCAAATTACCAGTAGCCAGTAGCAGGAATGTTGGAAACATTCATGAAACAAAAGTATGCTAAGCCAAGTACATATGGAGAAATGGAGAGGTTTAAAGTGAAGGGTAAGATATCACAAGAACCTCAGTACGTGCTGCACTTCTGGACACCCTCGGTGATGGATGGGCTTCATGCCTGCCCCGATGCCTGTGCTCTTCTGGAGACACTGAGCGACCACGCCTGGATGACCTTGCTGATCCCCCATTGCTCTCCTCATGATCTGTTGGTTTCTCTCTTGTAGAATCCCTTCTGTCACTACGGTCCACCCTTTGTTCCCTTGAAGAAGCAGATTTCCAGTCATCCCGATTAGGCCTTCCATGCCTATCATCATCCCGGCTCGACAATGTCTCCTTTGAAGCATCAGACTTGTCATCCCTCCCAGCCCTCCTCTCCCTAGAATGATCCTTCCCATCATCACGGTCAGATTTCTTATCTTTTGTAGTACCTCTGGTATCCTCTCGATCCGACTTCCTATCTCTAGATGCATCCCTACCTTCATCATGCTCCCTGTGCTTGCCCCGCGAGTCCCTCTCTTCCCTGTGAGAGGACTTGCGGCGATCACCATTTGTTACCTGCACTGCCTCCCGATCCACCTTCCTGTCTCTTGAAGCATCCTTCCCCTCATCATGCTCCCTGTGCCTATCCTGCTCCTCCCTGTGACTGGCCTTCCGGCGGTCACTGCTAGTAACCTGCGCCACCTCCCGCTCACCCAGGGCTCTCCTCAGCCTCTTGGTGCGCGGCGAGGGCGACCTAGAGACGTGCCGCCAAGCAGGTGAGGGCGATCGTGACTGCTCATGCGTATGTTTTGGTGACCTGACCCGCTGGTCTTTCGCCTTGTCCCTGGGAGGCGACCTCTCCCTCCCCTTGTGTGACTGCAGGCTGACCTTAGCAGGAGACTGTGGTGATCGGACACGCTCCTTCACCTTCTCCCTCGGAGGCGACCTCTCCCTGTCCCTGTGCGACGCACTTGACTTTGTAGGAGACAGTGCCCTAGCAGGCGAACCCTTCCTCCGCTCTGGGGAACTGCGCCTGCGTGGCGGCGTTCCTCTCCGCTCCCTGTCCCGTGCTGGGGAACGCGATCCTCGCGTGTGCTCCTCCCTCTGCCGCTCCAGCGCCGAAGCCATTGCTGACCTGGAGCAACACAGTGTTGATTCAGGACGCGAGAAAACAGTGGCGGAGCCAGAATTTCAAAATTGGGTATTCCCACATAATCTTTGCTGCTCTATCTCACAAATTCCTCAAACCCACCTATGTGTTTTTGTTCTTCATTTTGAAAACCAATACTCAGTGTAATTGTACACGATTCTAAAATATAAATGGAAAAGGTGAATACAGCAAGTTAAAACTCAACAACTCACCTTGCAAAATTTGTTATCTGTATAATTTTAATCTTTAATCTTTTTGACTATTATCCTCGGCTAGCCAGGGACCTCAGACCTGAACTGTTGGACAGCTCGTTAGCTCACAGTTGCTGTGGCACTCTGGCAGCCTCCTGCTGCTGGCCTCCGAGCCGTCGGCCCTTGCGTAGCCGCTGCCCGCACCGGCGCGCCGCGCACCTAGGTCTTGCCCCGCCTCTCGCAGCCCCGCGCGACCGCGCCCCTGCCGTCGGCCGCCACGCACGCGGAATGCCGGAGCCTGCTGACGCGCTTTGCCCTTGCTCGCTGCGAGCGGAGGCCGCGCCCACTCCGCGCTGCCGCTGGCCGCTCGCCGCAGTTAGGGTTAGACAAATCGGGAATCAGGAATCGGAAGCGGGAGGCAGCTCGGACGTCGGGCAAATCGCAGAATCAGGGAGGGGATGAGTGAACCGGTGGAGAGGCCTCATGGGCCGGCCTGTGAGGTGTGCCGATAGGATTTTTTTTTGGGGCTGATGTGGCTTAAAATAGCGAAAATACAGGAAAACAGTTCCAATTTTTCTTCTTCAAGTTCTGCAAAAGACCTTTTTCTTCGGAACTCTAAATCAGCCAAGCCATGTGTTTTACCCTCATGGTCTAGTATAAACGGTTTTGAATGGTGGGTTTACTACAATAATAATGATTTTGCTATAGTGAAGATGGTTTTATTGTTTTCTTTTTTTATCTATTTTGGTGGAATCTTTGAAAATAATTAGAGTAAATAAAAAAAAAGATCTAACTTTTTGGAACTCCACATGAGTAGATGTACATAGAGAATATATAATAGGGTATACTTTAGTATAAAGTTTTTGTTATAGATTTAGATCTATTCTTTTATGTAATTAATTAAAATAATTCATAACTGCAAATCTATGGTCTAATTATGGTGAAAAATTTATGGTGGTCTAGTTATTGTATGTTTGAACTGTAATAAAAATTTCATACTCATTTGATCATGTATAACTTAGTTATAGATTTTAGTTATACATTTATTTAGGGTTTATTTAAATAAATCTATAACTAAGTTATATATGATCCAATTAGCATGAATTTTTTACTACAGTTCAAGCATATACTAATTAGGCCACCATAAAAGTTTTTTCACCACAATTAGATCATAATTATGAATTATTCTAATTAATTACATAAAAGAATAGATATAAATCTATAGCAAAAAATTATTCTAAAACATACCATATTATATATTATGTGTTACCTGTGTTGATCTACTCACGTGGAGTCCAACAAAATTAGTTTTTTCTATGATTTACTATGATTTTTCAAACATCCAACTAAAATAATAAAAAAGAAAAAGACAAAACCTTTAGTGTAGCAAAACCACAGTCACAATAGAAAACCCACCGTTCAAGACCACTTATAATCGGGTAGGGAGGTAAAACACGGTTTTAAAAGTTGAGGAAGGTAGTTTGCTCAATTTCAAAGTTTGGAAAGAAAAAACAGACTTTCGCAAAAGTTGAAGAAGGTAAAGTAGACTTTTTTAAAAATATAACAAAATACTCTATTATACACTTATACTTATATATACATATAGATATACATGCATATATACTACAGTGTGCACCAAAAAAATTGTGTATTCTTATGAATACCTTTGAATCTGCTCGTGCGAGATAGAGGGTGTTTGGGACTGCTCCACAAACTCTGCTCTGCAAACTCCACCGTAGAGCAGCTCCACAAAAGACTGGAGTTTGTGGAGTACCTCTTTAGGTGTCCTCACAACTCCACCTTTTTGTTTTGAACTCTGTATGTGGAGTTGAAACCGTTTGACTAAAAAACGTGAAGCAGAGCAATTCCAAACAGACCCTAAAACAACGAAATTACGCAACAATCTTTAGTCCAGCATTCGTACAAAACGAGGCAGAGAGGAACTTACCGGAGATAGAGGCGGTGGAATTGGCCTAGATGCTACTTCCCCACAGTGGCGGCGCTGCTACGGCGACTAATTTTTTTCTACTTCAGTCGCCTCAAGTCCTCAATAGTGAAGATGATGCTTGAATGCATCGAGATGTTGGATGGGGATAAAGAAAGACTCGTAGAGACGAGGACACAAAGCCCAAGCTAAAGAAAATAATAGTCCATGGATGTTGTTTTGTTCTAGCTTTTGAGTCGGAAAAAAAGCTTTTGGTTTACGGTTAATTTTTTTGTATTTGTTTTTTTTCCATAAATTTTGAGTTTTTCAACATACAAAAAGCTAAAAAAATATATCATGATATATTTTTTTAGCTTTTAATTCATTTTCTTATAAGTCAGCTTTCTGATTCTTCAAACAAATCAAAGTTGGGCTATTTCCTTTTAATTTATGGCTTTTAACGGACACAAGCAAAATCGGGGTTATTAAAACCCACTCGGTTCCGGGTTATTAAAACCCACTCGGTTCCGCACTCACGAGAGAAATTGGAGCATTGGTGGCGCATCGGCGTGTAGACACGCGTTTCTTCATGTTTTACAAAAAGGCCCTCTGTATTTTAGAAAATCAACCCGCGATCCAACTCATTCGTCTAGAACAGTAAACGTGTTTTAATATGTTTCGTATAGACCCCTAAATTAAATTTTATTTTTACGTGAAGAAGGCAAAATTCTAAAATCAAGTCGTTGTTCGAAAACACCCTTTCAACTTTCCAGAAAACCCCCCGCTCCCACCATGCCCCGCAGCCGACCTCCCGATCCCTCCTTTCTCTCCTAGCCTGGCTCCTGCATCGGCGCTTGGGCGGCGCCGGAAGCCCTAGCCGCCGCCACGTCTTCCCTACACTCCACTCCGCCTCCCGTGTTCCCGCACCGGCGTCTTGGGCGGCGTCCAAAATCCTAGCCGCCGCCGCCTCTTTCCTTTTCTCCACTCTACCTCGCCATGTTGGTGCAGCACATCTAGACTGTGGGTGAGGCGACGAGCTGTGACATATCGACGAGGAAAGCGGCCCTGGCTCCGGCCCTCCCTTTGATCCGTGATGGAGGGCAACAACCCCCCTCCTAGGCCTTCTTCCTCTGCATCCATGGACAAGGATCTCCCCTAGATCCTGGCGGCACATGAGGATCCCACCAGATCTGACGTTGGAGGTATGACGATGATGGCAAAGTCATGTCTCTTTCTCTCTTGTGCCATTCGTCTCCTCCACTCCCTGCAGTCCCTTGTGGGTAGTTGTCTCTAACGCCATCTTGCAGATCCGTCGTCTGGCACCAGTGACAAAACTGCTGATGACGGGCGAGAAGGCGTGTGACTGGAGGTGCAAAGGGCTTCAACTTTCTTGTCCCCTATCTTCCCCCATAAGCTGGTTGCTGCTATAGTGCTTGGTTCCTTCCATCGATGCGGCGATTGAGCTGCACTCACATATTCTGCTTCCTTGATTTGGTGTTTGCAGATAGGGAGCTTGCAACGATTGGAAAGGAGCCTAACAAGCTTCGGGTGTCTGTGTCCTTGCAGATAAATATCTTTGGCCCTCGAGTAGTATGGTATTAATATTATTCAAACTTCAAAATAATTTTTAGTCTTCTTACTTGAATCATAATTTCGACTGTTAATATATTACTAGGATAGTTGTGAACTGCATTCATTTGCTCTCTGAACTTTTGCATTCATTTGCAGGTCTCTGAATGAGTCACTGCATGACTCCATCATCCATCGAGCTTTGTGGTGAAATATGAGAAGCTCTCATGAAGCAAATGTCTCTCAGTCATAGAGTAACTTTTAGTTTTTTAGTCAAGAGCTGCATCTTCCCCCACAGCATGGTGGTCTTTGCATTACTGCAACGCAGTGGACCACTTCTACTTGTTGCTGACTGACGTGAGTTTAAGTGGTGTAGCCTGCGATGTTTGGTGGACTGAAACGCCCTGCCTGCATCTTCCGCTGGTCCCTGCATCATCCTGCAAGGGTCGCGTATTGCCCCTGGAAGGCTGGAAGTGTTGAGCGTCGGATCCCGAATGCCGGCCCGGCTGACCCACCACCGGCGGTCAACAGCTCTCCGCTGAGCAGGTGAGGAAATCCCATCTATCTCTCCTCTCTTTCAATTTGCTTAATCGTTCCGTCAGCAACATGAGCGGCAATGGAGTCACTTTTACTCATCTCATAGCCTAAGGTTAGGTAGCAGCATATTATCTTATTTTTCTCACCTTGAAAACAAAATTTCGATCTTACACACTAGCCCTGTATGCTTGATGTGTTTCCTGCTGTATGTTTCCTGCTGTATATGAGCATAGTAGGAAATCCAACACCGTTGCTTTCCTAAATGCTAATAATTATGCGATTGTATTGCAGTGGTCAGATTAATATCACTGGATGCACGAGTGCGCCAACCAGCTAGCAATATAGCTTCACAATTAATTCAGAGAACTGTGTCGACCTATTTCAGTTTCATTGAGTTTATTTATTTTTGAATCCATGTTCTATTGTTTAGTACCATAAATCAACAAATTTTTAGAATCCTTGGAGATGAGTTTCAAACATCGTGCTGCTCTTTTTTCGTCAAACCTTTTTTTGCCAGGTCTTAGGTTTTGCTTTGGTTTTGGTTTCTGCTAAGTTGCTACATAAAAAACTAAATCATAAGTTTCTAATAAAAAACAAGTTGTTTGAGTTGTGTAAGGAGACATTCTAAGATATGATTTCTTAATACCATGACCAAAATAAACTTCTTCTGTCATCTCTTAGAAGTTGATGTTCTATTCATAGATGTCCATTCAGTAAATGGACTAGGGGGTAATCATTAAGCTGTACCGTGTCAGCTTCAGGATGTGCTGACCAAAGCTGAGGACTACTTGTGAAAGCTTAGCTGAGACACTATACTTACAATTTGCTTGTCAGGAAGTTTACGCCTACCATATTGAGCTTAATGCTACTTTCCTGTAGTACTGTGAGGTATTAATTTGATATTTTTATTTGTTACCGATACTTGCTGGATCTTGAGTTTCTGAAATCTAAAACAGGGCAGGTAGCTTGGTACATATTGTTATAGAGTTTTTGCTTAAAACTTCGGCAGCTCAAGTACTGAAACAATTTCTCACATTATTAACTAAGTATTGTTGACTTAAGTTCAGAGTTCTTTCCTCTCCTATTAAAAAATAGGATAATATTGTAACAAAAAAGTTTCCTTTAAAATGAAAAGACTAGCTACAAGCTTAGTTAAAGATCTCACGTACCATCTTGTATAATCAGTAAGCAGATGGTAGTTTAACAAAAAAAATTCCTGAACATATCATCTGCTTGGGGAACCACTAAACATTACATTGAGAGCTAAATTAAGACTTGACTCAGGTTACCTAAAATTAGAAGCTCTGCCTTTTTCTGTTATGGTATGTTGCTATATAGAGAATATTCAGTATGGGGTTCTGTAATAGTTTCCCTCCTAATTTAAGCTGAACATAGTTGCATGCACCTGGTAATTGGCTTGGCTCGCTGCTATGGTTTTGTCTGATTAGGTATCTTGATCATGGCCATGTGTTATATGTATTCTAAATATGTGATCTTGGTAATTTGCAGGGTACTGCTAGCTGCTGAAAAAGAATATGTTTATGCAGATTGGTTTCTTTTCTTTATAAAGCTTTTTTGCTCTTGTAGTGGTATCTATTTGGAGTAGTCTGAACCTGAAGTTATAGCCTTTTCCTCATGAAGTTCAGAATGTTCAGAAGCTTGGCTTGCTACTTTTGGTGGGTACCATATAACTTTTTACTGTATTTCCTTTTGCTAGAAAGATCTGTCAGTACTCAGTAGTACATCATCAGTTTTTGTGCACATGTTTCCACCCGTTTGGGTTGTGGTCAATATATACATACATATATATATAACATAAATCTCTAATGCTATTGAACCTACAAAACATCGCATGATTGTATATCCTTCATTAATTAGATTACATATCTTGATCTTGGACACATACTTTGCATATCCTTAATGAGCTTGATAGTTTCCATGTTACTCCTACCTGCAGCTATATATAGGATGTATAGTAAAACCGCCATATGGGTTTCACTGATGTTCATTCTGTTGGCTATTTGGTAGTAGAGTAGAGTGATCATGCCTACCATTTTTACTAGAAGAAGTGGTGTCATGCATTTGATGAATTACCAGGATGCGATGGCTATATGTATAATCTATGGCCCTGATGACCTATTTGTGACCCTCATATGCGATGTCAAGTGGATATAAATAACAGATGTATTAAGTTTTGAAACTGGATTGTAGCCATGTGATCGTTCTCACTGATGATGGCTTGTAATGATGTACTTGTCCTTAATCTGTAGCTTGGAGTATTTGAGTTTGGAAAAAATTGATTCTATGAAAGAAAGATTTTTCCATGTGTTCAAACTAGATATAAGAAAGCTTATATATCAATGTTTCCCTTAGATCATAATATTACGGTATAATTACAAAGCCATGCCTATTAGGCGTTGACAACAACTTTTGTTCTTTAAGTCATTGTAGGGCGCCCTTTGATGTTCTAGTAAAACCTGAAACAAACGGAACCTTAGCACAGAGATAAATAAAGCCTCTTTGAACCGGTTTGTCTCATTTTCTCAAAATAAACAGAAGCCGATAATAAATATAAAAAAAACTAGAACTTGAGTCCAAAATTGAATAGAAGCTAATAAACATACAGAAAATTAAAATAAACTAGAAATCGATGAAACTAGAAAAAGAAGTACTTTACTAGCTCCTACTCCTAGCATGAATAAGCTGGAACAATAAGATAATGCCCATCCTTCTAAATTATAAATATTTTTCTAAATATATATAACTTTTACTATATATCTAGACATAATATATATAGGTGCATAGCAAAAACTATGTATCTAGAAAAGCTAAAACACACATGTATTTTGAAACAGAGAGAGTATTAAATATTATATTCCAATTTTATAACAAACTCTATATGCAATTATAAGAATATACCTTTCATCTACTATAGCAATAACTGTGATGCCGTGATGACGCCCATAGGAAGAGCTACGGAAGCTAATCATATACTCCCTGCATCCCAAACTATGTTATTTTAAGAATCTTAGAGAGTCAAAGTATCTTAAATTTGGCTAAATTTATATGATAATATAATGATTTATAATGTCAACTAAGTATCGTTAGATTCTTTATCAATTATATTTTTATAATATACCTACATGATGTCATAATTTTTTATATTCTTCTCTATAATTTTAGTTAAACTTGAGATGCTTTGGCTCTTCATAATTTCTGAAATGACTTATAATTTTGAAATAGAGGGAATACATAGCATTAGGGAATTACCCAATAAAAATATCTATTCAGTTAGCAAAGCTCTTCCATCACTTTGGGTTTGATGGATACAATAGCTATTTGTTAACTAGGTAAGAGCATCTTCAACAATACTACCCAAATTAGACCCCTACTTGTATGTATGAATAGTTACCTATTTTGACACTGCTTATTTTTTTTGTTTGCTCCCACGACACCATTTAAAACAGGCCTCCTAAACGCATCCTAGTAGAGAATAATAGGTGAGACCTATATGCCATTCTCTCTCATCTTCTCCCCCGTTGAAGAATGGAGCATATGCCACACGCGGGGATGCAGGACGACCTGTGCGCACTGGGGGCAGCAAGGAGGACCTACACCGGGCAGGCGCGGCCCACCTAGGGGGAAGGGAAGGCGGCAAGCGAAGGAAGGCAAAGAGAGGAGTCATGGGCAATAGTTGCAGGGGGAAATTTTGGGTAGCCAAAGAGTAGGAAGCCAACAGGAATAATAGGAGGAAAATAGAAGGCCAACAAATATGAGAGGTCTAGTATGAGGCTTGTTGGTGGTGGTATTTTTGACATCCACGGTCCAAATTGAGAGTAAGTGGCTAAGTAGGGGTGTTGATAGAATTGCTCTAACCGTAGTCCATCCAAATAATGCGCTAATAATCCAACCAAACAATACGTTAAGAGTATCTCTAAGAGACTCTCTATATTCTTGATAGATACTGAAAATATAGATTTTGTTGAAAAAACACACTCCAACAACTTTTCTAAATAGTTATGCAAATATAGCTATCTTCTATTCCGGGTTTTTCGCTAGCCAAATATAAAAGACAAGAATGACTCTCTAGACTGCGCATGAGATATATAAAAGTTGTTTGAGAGTATAAAGATATATAGAAAACAATTTTTACTCCAATAACTCTTTAAATGATTTAGAGAGTATATTTTATAAAGGCTCCTAGAGATGCTCTAATATGTGAGCTAATTTATTAGCAAGCCTCTAATTAGGTGTTAGCTAACTAGCTAGCCAATCTTATCTAGAAAAACTAACTAATCTTAACTAATTTGTACTAATTTTTAACTACAACTATTAATTTGCCATAGCTGATCTAAACAAACCTTGTATATAGTGAAGAAAATAGCAGTTATGAACTTATGATACTCAAAATCCCTACGCTAGAGGCTAAAGTCGAGTCTTTAAGCTTGGGAACAGTACTGTTCCGAATAGGTGAAAGGATCAAGATGTCCAAGAGGGGGGTGAATTGGGCTTGTTTTAAATTTCTAAAGCAAATATGAAAACTATCAAATGCCAATCACCCCTAGTGCCTACCGGTCGTGTGTCCTAGCTAGAAAGCGGTAGCAGTTCATGGAAATGAAAAATAACCTAAGCAATTCTAGTGGAAAGCTAAGAACACAACGGAAAGTAAATGCAAGAAAGTAAAGAGCTCGGGAAAGAGAATTGTGACACGGTGATGTTTTCTCAAGGTACCGAGGAGTCAACACTCCCCCCTAGTCCTCGTTGGAGCACCTCGCAAGGTATTGCTCCCCCTCAATCCCGCGCAAGGGATGAGTGCTCTCTACGGGCTGATTCTTTGCCACTCCGGCTCAGTGAATCGCCCACAACCGATCACAGAAGCTTGGAGAAGGGCCGCCAACAATCTTCTGGCGATCACCTTCCTCCGATCACCACCAAACCGTGTAGGTACTGTCGAACACCAAGAGTAACAAGCACAAGACCTTCACTTGACCAACTCAAGGCTAGGAAGGTGGATGGATGCACACTTGTCACTCCTAATCACCTTAGGAGGGAAGAACAAGATGGATTCTCTCAAATCTCTCCCTCACTAGGCACTTGGCTCTCCAAGAACTCTCTCAAGGTTCCCCCAGGTGAAGCAATGGTCAAGAGAGCTAATTGGGACAAAATGGGCAACTATAAATAGTCCCACCTCTCCAACTAGCCGTTTCTTGCTTTTTCTGTTTTCTGCGTAGCCACCAGACTAGTCCGGAGCTTTCACGTCGGACCAATTCTTCTGGTCTGGAGCACACTGGTAGATCCAAAACTGCATTGAAACTGGGACCACCAGACTACTTGCAATAGTCCGGTGCCTAGTCCGGAGCCTCTGGTCCGGAGCCTAGGTACATATTGCATGGATTTGATCTTCTGCTGAGAACCGTCGGACAACCCGTCGGACTAGTCCGGAGCCCTTCACTGGGCTCTCACTAGATCACATTGGCCACCGGACAACTCACCATTAGTCCGGAGCCCTCCGGACAGGTGGTCCGGAGCACTTTCCTCACATCATTGCCTAAGATAGAACCACCTGACCACTTGCAATGGTCCGGAGCCTTCTAGGCAAACTGGTCCGGAGCCTCTTTCACCCTCTTCTTCACCTTGTTTCACTAAGTCTTTTGAAGAGGTTTTGCTCCTACCATCTCAAGGGTTGTAAGCAGGGTCTCTAGGACTAGTTGTGACAAATGTGCATAAACCAACATTCCTAAACTCTCCTAGGTCAAGCTACTAACCTCATACCCCCCTTTATAGTACGATCAAAGGAAAAACAAGATCCTAGTCTATACTTAATGCCCTTCTTAACCTCATGGCACTAAGAACTAGCCTAGTCTTCAACTTGTATCTCCATCCTTTGAAACCGAAAATGATTTCCATCTTGTGGGCATGAATATCCATTAAGCCCATTCATCTAGCATTGTTGACACCAAAGTGGCAAATGGGTAAAGACCGCAAGCGTACGGTTGTCAAGTGTAGCTTTCATCGAGAGTATTCCAGGTATCATATTTTTCCACGGGGAACAAGAAGTGAGTTAACTAGGAATATAGTTATGTCCTATGATGGATCAAGAGAGACTATGATAACTGGGTTGAGAGGTTCGATATAGCAAAGATATCTAACAAGGTATAGTTGGTTATACTGGCTTTATCAGCCCTTCTCTTGCAGGAGGCGATGAGATAGATCAGAAAGAGGGAAAAACTCTAACCAGACCGTGCCATCATGTTGTATTGAGGCCCTACCTTTTAAGAACTTATCTTACACACGTGGTGGAATACGAAGACTAGATAGAGCTGTCACCCTCTACTAGCATCCACAAACAATCCGTGCGATAAGCAGTTTACAAAGGTAAGATCTAGTATAGACACCACGTCTATACTATTCTTACTACTTTAACTCAGCTAAGGACTAAAGCACTCTATTTAAAGTAAAGCGATAAACAAACGCGAAAAGATGTATAACAACTATGCCAGAAGTAGAATATTAATTGCTATAAAGAACTCGGATGTATCACTTACAAGTTCTGAACTTACAAGAGGATCGCATCCACTGAGGTAGAGCTCTGGAGAAGATTCCCGACAGATCCGGGGCTTTCTCCAAAAGAGTTCCCTCACTCTCCTCCAACTAGCATAACACTACTACTAAGGAGTAGTTTCTCCAATGAGGCATGAGTGAGAGTGAAGGCCTAGGGGAGTATTTATAGCTAGAGGTGGAGTAGGGGCTACTCTGGTGCCACGTCAGCGATCCGCGCCACCTCCATCAGCCACCGTAGGATCAAACCGTCATTGTAACCACCTTAGATCAACAGTGGAGATGAAGTTGATACATGGAGGCATGCAGGAAGGTGGTGGAGAGCTCGGGGCACCTTTTGGGCACATGGGTATGGTCGACCGACCACCCCCTGATAGGTGGGCCCTACCCCTTTCTTCTAGAAGCTGACCCCACTGGTCAGGGGGCCTGTGGGTGGTCTCTGGGCCCACATAGGAGGTCGGCTGACCTCCTTTAGAGAGCCATGGGCCTCCCCTTCGGCGTGGGACCTCCTTGATAGGTGTGGATTCTGCTGTCCAAAATTGGGCCCAAAGTGCGGTCGATCGATCGTCTTTTATGGCCAAATAAGCTCATCTTTTGCAGGTAGCTTCTAGAGGTAATGTCCATCATGTTCGTGTATTGGAACTACACATTTGTCATACTTGGAAATATGTCATGTTGGGCCCATAGATCCTCGTGCTTTGATCCAGAATCGTTAAGAGGTAGCACACTTGGATCCAAGGGGTAGAAAGTGCTTTGGAGAGTGTTACTTGGATCATGGGGGCTTGGGAGACCTAGTGGCCCACAGGGTGGTCGGCCGACCCCCTAAGTGGACCCACTAGCTCCCAAAAGTCCCCATTTGTCATTACCTGCACTCAAATAGTCAAGGGACATGTGGAACTAGTTATTGGGTAAAATATGCTCTAGCTATGTTATTATACTCTTGAATCCAAGGTTGTTGACGGTATTTTGAGTATGTAAAAGTGTGTTATTTTTACCGTCAACAAGATCCCCCATACTTACCTCTTTGTTCGTCCTCGAGTAAAGGATAAAAGTAAACATAACCATGATATTCAAAGTATAAAGCAGGCATAAAGATTTACTCAGGACATTTGTCATACTAATGGGATATGTGGTATTGTCTAACATATATCCTTGAGAGGTTGAAAAATGGAATAACTCTCAAAGCAAAGTTATCTTCCCAAATCATATTTTAGTACTTGGAGTTTTTGATAAGTTTTTCAAAAGAAAGCTCATAAGTCAACTTACTCCTCATATAGCACTCTAGATCGCTCAAGGTGTGTGAATCCTTACCAAGGCATAACATGAGGTTGCCTTCTTTTTATCTTCCTATTTCTAAAAAGGCTTATGTGGAGCTTAGGTAGGGATGTAGCATACTTACCTTGCATATATTGTAAAGTCAAACTCTAGATCCAAGGAGAGAAATGTCATACTCTTAGATCAAGATGTGCAAGTGTGTGGAAACATGGCAAATGATCAATACTCCTTTATATGATCTATCTTTCCTAACTTATTATTTTGAGACATAGCTATCTTTATTTTTCTATGAGCTTTGATATGCTCATCATCATTTTTTAATGAGCTTTGTGCTCATCATTTTTTTGCATAGTCTATGTCTCATTTACTAGCACATACTAGAGAGATGATTTTCTATTAGAACATGGAGCATGAACTATGTGGAAAATGTAAGGCATGTTTCTGCGTACTTCCAGTGTAGAAGCAACATGTATATGTGGCGTGTACGTGATCTTGATCTTAGGAGTATGATAAATCTCTCAACAAGGGTCACAAAATTTGACCAAACTCAACACAAAGCGAGCAACTTATGTAGAAAACTTATATCATAAAAGAGCATATATGGCTTTGGTAGAAATTTTCTCACTATAGAGGAGTAGTGACATTATGGTTTTATGACGTTTTCAAAAATTAATCTTCAAATACTTTAAATAGACAGGGTATGAATCATGAGCTGAGAATATATATCACATTGATCAACAACTTAGTCAATATGGTTTCCTATCAAGATATTTTCCCACTAGCATAAGCAAAAGCAAGAATTCATCTTTATGACGTTTTAGCCTCAGAACGTCATAGATCATGTCACTTTTCAAATTTTAGTTTCAAATGCGATCTTATTGTTTTTATTCAATATTAAAGGGGAAATAAACTAATCAATTAATTTTATAATTTTTTTATTTTTTTTATTTTTTATATATATATATATATTTATTTATTTTAAAAAGGAAATGAGTAAAGTAAATAAAAACATAAAGAAAAGAGAAGGAGATGTGGCAAACCAGTCAGAGTTGATGAGGATGTTGCACGGATGCTGGCTGGTGGGCCTGGGGCCTATAAGTACGGTCGGCCGACCACACTCCGGGTCCGTTTGGCCACTTAGGTCTCTGCATTCGAATTCCTTACCTCTGAATGTTGATCTTCTCTGTCAGTTCTGAATTTTGGCCTCGAAAGTGCATCGACCGATGCACAAAAGTGGCTGTTGAGGTTCAACTTTTTCATGGGACGTGTCATGACCATGTACATCATGATTCCATTGTCGATCTGGTGAACTGGTATGTTAGGGTGTCGATCGATACCCCCCATACTTGTTTCACTGCATACTGCAACACAGGACAGAGAGAGATCAAATGCAGGGGTTCTGCTGGGGTAAGATACCAGCAGAACCAAGAGTTTCTTTTATCATTGATAGCTTAGGCGTATGAGTGATAGACTATCAAGCCTAAGTATCTTATTGCTGTGAAAGGCTAAGGTGCGCCAAGGGAGAAGATGGGGAGAGAGAAGGTCCTATGGCCTTAGCATAAGGGATGACAAGCATCTCTTCATGCTCTCTTCTATCAGGGCCATGAGGCAGGTTGTGCCGATGGCTCTAGAGGATGACTAAGGAGAAGGAGGGGCAAGGAGATCTTCTCTCTCAATGGCTTTGGATAAGCGCTTGAGCTTTGCATTAGTGATAATGCGAAGATCATTAAAGCTATGTCTTCAAGACCTAGACGCGCCATTCTCTCCTCAGAAACTCTTTCTTCTAAGTTGGTAATGCTTTCTTTGAAAACAACACGTAGAAACTTTTCTATATCGCTCTTCTTCTTGGTGGAACCATGGTGAGGTCAAGGAAGGTGAGAAGGGAAGCAAGAGAAGATGGAATTTCTACTAGTGGTGAAGAAGAACAAGGTAAAAGGAGGAAGAAGGAGAGGGAGAGGTTAAGAAGAAAGAATCCAACGTCCTTCGCGTCTATTTTCACTTGGATCATGCCGGAAACAAGATAGGAATGTTGGTCCAACACTGAGGAGCAATGAGCTTGGCTAAAGGACCAAATCCACGGTCGACCGACCGCTTTTTGGAAGGTTTGGCTTGACCGATCCTGGATTGGAGGTTTCACGGGTCAGGTTAGGCAGGCCGTGCAACGTCGGGCTGAGAAGCCTCTAGAGACGGTCGGCCGACCACCTTTTGGGGCCAAACGGGCCTAACTTTTTTGTGGTGAGAGATAAGGTTAAGTACAGGCTATGTCTAAGGTCAAACATGAAAAATGAACAAAAAGTAAAACAAGTAGATTTTAGTTCTTAATTGGATTAAGGACAACATCTATCATTTTAATTTCATGCTCAGGTGATTCATGAAAGGACTTTAAGACATTGACCATTTACCTTTAAAGGTGTTGCAGCCATAATCTTGGAGCATGACGATTCCATGTGTCATGACATTGATGATGATGAATGGTCCTTCTTCTGTGAATCATCGTGTTGTACTCAGATCATTTCCTCCATTCATTTCTTCTCTCCTGCGAATGATTAGTGGACAATACATACACGAAGGAATGCACAAATATTTTGAAACAAGGGCAATGTTGTCATAGAAAAGAAGGGCATCTTCTATGCTCTAGAAAAGTTGGCTTTAACATTTTAGCACAGAAAGAGATGTTCCATCATTGTTCACCGATTCTTTAAAAGTTAAGCACGGTTGAGGCAAAGATGTGCCAGATTGTTTCATTACTACCTCAACCCTTGATTTGTCTCTATAAATGATCTCATGACTTACCCACCAAAATTTGGAAGTTATCTTACATGGGTTAGTTCAAAAGTAAAACCAAATTCCATACAAGTATACTTTTGGTTCATTAATCAAACTTGACACCATGTCTAAATTGATTAAGGAAGGCTTTTTAACCTAAGCACCATTCTTAATTTAAAGAGCTTATAGGAGTATGTACACTACTCCCAAACCAAAGCATACTCAGAACAGAACTAGGAAGCATGAAAGAATAAAGAGATTCATTTAAGGAGAGACAAGAACATGGATGGTGAACCAGATGAGCAATATTTTTTTTTTTATTTTTAGTTTTTATTATTTCTGTGACTTAGCAAGATGAGCAAGGCATAAAGAGAAAGCAAGATAGAGACAACCAAACAAAATTAAACAACGAAGCATGTCATGAATTTCTTAGAGAGATCCACATCCCCCATACTTGGATTTTGCAACATTTGATAATGAGTAAATCCATGTCTAGGATGCGGAATTTTCTTTTGAATGTGCTTCATTATTGAAGGATGTTTGGTTGAACATACCTTGTGTTTTGCTCCATCATTCTTTTTGTTCAAACCTAAAATAGTTAGTGATAAAAATACCCGAAGGAACACTTTCAAATATTCCCTTAATCTCATTTTACAAAGTTGTTTTATTTATTTCAGAATTTTGGGAAACTAGAAATATTTTTATTTTTGTTTTATATTTTTTTAAGCAAGCTTTAATAGAAAATAAGAAAGCTCGGGTTATTTCCTGAAAGTGCTTAATTTTAAGACACAAGCTTATTTTTGGGAAACCTTCAAGTTGCAACTCATGTTGGTGAAACGGTTTCCCCTTCAACTCCAACATTTGCGGTCCTATCCTCAAGACCAAAACCACTACGAGATTTGCAAAATTTATGGTAGACAAACACATCTACAACCAATCTTGCAAAGATTTTAGAAACAAGAAGGATGAAGGGGTTGTAGATCATGTGTGTAGTGATGGTAGAGGGAAGGATTGATTTGGGGAATTTCTTATTTGAGCATGGATTTGATTGGAAGATCGGGGAATAACTTCCATGCTCATTGACATCATTTTCCCTTTCAAGGAGTGGGTGAGCACTTTCTTTCTTATGACATTCCAAGTCATCCTCAAGGCTTGAATGGGTCATGGCTGTTGGTGAGATTGACATAAGCTCACCCCTTGGATCAAGAACAAGTTTGGATTCTATCCCTTTGATGAGAGGTCGGGAAGACCAAACGGGTAGATAATCTTTACTTATTCTATGACCAAGCTTCTCATTTCCAAAAGTGTTCTCCAAGATTCTCATGATTGGCCTTCCGATAAAGGTGAGATGAAAGGACAATCTAGGAAGGTCAAAGATATGGAAATCTAGGAATATCTTGAGATCATCAACCATCACAAGAACATCATGGAGGACTCCTAAACAATCAAGGATCTGACCATTGGGGAGTCTAAGGTGTTTTTGTGATTGAGATAGATGATCCTTTGATGATGTTGGAACATGGAAATGAGGAATGATGTTGATCCCAAGGCTAGGATCGTAGCAAAATTCACCATCAATGCCCAACACTTGACAGGATATTCTCCTCACATGTGTGGGCAATTTAATGACTTCCTTTGAGGATTCGACCTCATCCAACCATTCTTGACTTACAACGGTAGATAGAGGCTCTAACCGTTGACTATGCTCCTCTTGGTTAGATTTATGGCCCTCATGGCTTCCGTGCCTCAGGTGTCTTAATGAATTCCCAAAGTCATTAAGTGGGTCATCATAAGACTTGAATGAAGGAACACATGGGGGATCATCAGGATCAAGGATGGGTTCATAAGATGAGTCAAATGTGGGCATAGAGAAAGAGAGGATAGGTTTAGCTTCTAAACACTTTAGTTCTCGTTCTCTAAGCTCACTCGATAATTCATTATCAGAAATCCCAAGCTTTTCCTGATGTGCCATGTGGGAAGTCGAGACGCAAGATGATGTTGCTTTGGGAGGTTTTTGAAGAGATCCCTTCATGAGAGGTCTAAAAAGATGTTTCTTATAAGGTCTCTTTAGGAAAGGATCATTTTGGGCATTCCCAAAACCAGCAAGATCATATGAAAGATTAGCCTCGAACTCAAAGGAATGGTTTAGATGTTGAATTTCTTCTTCCTTCGAGATTTGTGGTATTTGTGGTTCAGGATTGATGGTAGAATCTTTTGATGGGAGTGGTGGTGATTCGGCTATCGAAATTTCTTTTCTAGGGACTGATTTTTCTCCTTCTATGGGTCCTTCATTATAAACATTAGTGTAGGGGGTGTTTTCAAGAATCTTCATAAGAAGACTCTTCACTTCACTAACGGGTAAACACAGGAAGGCTCCCCTAGAAGTCATGTCAAGAAGTTGTGCGGAATCTTTGCTAAGACCGGCATAAAAGTGTTGTAACAATGTTGGCTCGGTTATAGCAAGATCAGGGCTAGATGATGCTAGATCTAGAAGACAGGCCCATGCTGCACCTAGAGATTCCTTTTCCTTTTGTTTAAAGGATAAGACCTCTATTCGAAGATGAATAACACGAGAGGTGGGGAAGAAAGCTAGGTACAATTTGGATTGTAACTTTTCCCATTCTCTGTTTGCATCATCTACGTGGAAAAGGTACCATCGTTTGGCTATTTCCGTCAAAGAAAACAGAAATAGCTTCCACTTAAGGGTACCTCGCCTCATCCCATGGATGTGGACACATGAACACAATTGTTTAAAGTCACATAGATGAGTGTATGCGTTTTCGTCTTCGTCCCCAGAAAAAGGTTTGTTTCGAACCATTGCTATGAGGCTCGGGCGAAGCTTATAGCTAGGTGAAAGGATGGATTGTGATGATGGTGGTGGCTCCAAACTAGCGCCCGTTGGAGCACCATACTCAAAGAGAGGTGTTTGATCCATATGTGTATATGTGGAAGGAAAGGTTTAAATCAAACAAGGATAATAGGACCAAAGGGTTCTAGTTAAAGCAGCTACCGTTCCCCGGCAATGGTGCCAGAAAGCTTGTTGACACCAAAGTGGAAAACAGGTAAAGACCGCAAGCGTATGGTTGTCAAGTGTAGCTTTCATCGGGAGTATTCCAGGTATCGTATTTTTCCACATGGAACGAGAAGTGAGTTAACTAGGAATATGGTTATGTCCTATGATGGATCAAGGGAGACTATGGTAACTGGGTTGAGAGGTTCGATATAGCAAAGATATCTAACAAGGTATAGCTGGTTATACTGGCTTTATCAGCCCTTCTCTTGCAGGAGGCGATGGGATAGATCAGAAAGAGGGAAAAACTCTAACCCGACCGTGCCATCATGTTGTATTGAGGCCTTACCTTTTAAGAACTTATCTTACACACATGGTGGAATACGAAGCCTACATAGAGCTGTCACCTTTCTACTAGCATCCACAAACAATCCGTGTGATAAGCGGTTTACAAAGGTAAGATCTAGGATAGACACCACGTCTACACTATTCTTACTACTTTAACCCTAGCTAAGGACTAAATCACTCTACTTAAAGTAAAGCGATGAACAAGCGCGAAAAGATGTATAACAGCTATGCCAGAAGTAGAATATTAATTGCTATAAAGAACTCGGATGTATCACTTACAAGTTCTAAACTTACAAGAGGATCGCATCCGCTAAGGTAGAGCTCCAAAGAAGATTCCCGACAGATCTAGGGCTTTCTCCAAAAGACTTCCCTCACTCTCCTCCAACTAGCATAGCACTACTACTAAGGAGTAGTTTCTCCAATGAGGCATGAGTGAGAGTGAAGGCCTAGAGGGGTATTTATAGCTAGAGGTGGAGTAGAGGCTACTCTGGTGCCACGTCAGCGATCCGCGCCACTATTGACGGTAATTAAGAGCTATTTTGTTACCATCAAAATACCGTCACCATCCTCATATTCGAAGGAAAACAAGCATAACCTAAACATATTGTGCCAAATAACTAGTTCCACATGTTCCATGACTATTTGTTGCAAGTAATGACAAATGGGGACTTTTGGGAGCTAGTGGGCCCACTTATGGGGTCGGCCGACCACCCTGTGGGGCCACTATACCTCCCAAGCCCCCATGATCCAAGAACCACCCTCTAGGACACTATCTACCCCTTGGATCCAAGTGTGCCTCTTACCAACGGTCCAGATTTACATCACAAGGATCCATGGGCCCACATCAATGAAATCATCGTGACAAATCAACTCAGAACAAGTATCCAACACATATGAAGGTGGGACCAACAGCCAAGAGACAAAGGTGGGCCAAAGACCCCATAGGGGGGTCGGCCGACCTATAGGTGGGCCCCACAGGCCCCCATTTGGTCCCTGACCAGTGGGCCACCACCTAGAAGGAGCAGAGGGGGCCCACAGGCTAGTAGGGCGGTCAGCCGACCGTCCCTATGGCGGTTTCACCCCCCTCAACCGCCTCACTCACTCCCACATGGTTGAAATCACCACCATCCATCATATGACGGTTCTGAAGTCGGTTGGATCCAACGGTGGCTGATGAAGGTGACACGGATCGCTGACGTGGCACCAGAGTAGCCCCTACTCCACCTCTAGCTATAAATAGACCGCTAGAGCTCCCTTCTCATTCATGCCTCATTGGAGAGACACTACTCCTCAGTCTCTTAGCGGACCTCTTTAGTAGTGCTATGCTGGTTGGAGGAGAGTGAAGGAAGTCTTCTGGAGAAAGCTCCGGGCCTGTCGGGAATCTTCTCCAGAGTTCTTCCTCATCGGATGCGAGTCTCTTGTAAGTTTAGCACTTGTAAGTGACTTCTTCTTAGTTCTTTATAGTATTCAGTATTCTAAATCTAGTTTAGCTGTTATACAACTTTTCACGCTTGTTCATCGCTTTGCTCTGAGTAAAGTGCTTTAATCTTAGGCCAAGGTTAAAGTAGTAAGATAAGTGTAGACGTGGTGTCTAGGCTACATCTTACCTTTGTAAACCGCTTATCGCGCGGATTGTTTGTGGATGCTAGTAGAAGGTGGCAGCTCTGTCTAGTCTTTGTATTCCACCACGTGTGTCAGATAAGTTCTTAAAAGGTAGGGCTTCAATACAACTTGATGACGCGGTCTGGTTAGAGTTTTGTCCTCTTTCTGATCTATCCCGTCGCCTCCTGCAAGAGAGGGCCGATAAGGCCAGTATAACCAGCTATTCCTTGTTAGATATCTTTGCTATATCGAACCTATCAACCTAGTTATCATAGTCCCCCTTGATTCATCATAGGACATAACCATATTCCTAGTTAACTCACTTCTCGTTCCCCGAGGAAAATACGATACCTGGAATACTCCCGGTGAAAGCTACACTTGACAACCGTATGCTTGCGGTCTTTTTCCGTTTGCCACCTTTGGTGTCTACAAGCTTTCTAGCGCCGTTGCCGGGGAACGGTAGCTGTTTTAACTAGAACCCTTTGGTCCTATTTTATCTTTGTTTGATTTCATCCTTCCACTCCACATACACATATGGATCAAACCCCACTTTTCGAATACGGTGCTCCAACGGGCGCTAGCTTGGAGCCACCTAAATCATCTCAGGCTGTTTTGGCCGTTCGTTATGAGCTTCGCCCGAGTCTCACAACGATGGTTTAGGAAAAACCATTTTCTGGGGACGAAGACGAGAATCCTTATACTCATATACGTGACTTTGAACAACTTTGTTCATGTGTCCACATCCAAGGGATGAGGCCAGGTACCCTTAAGTGGAAGCTATTTCCGTTCTCTTTAACAGGAATAGCCAAATGATGGTACGCTCGCCACGTAGATGACGCAAAAGGAAACTGGGAAAAATTGATGCCTAAATTCTGTTTAGCATTCTTTCCTATCCCTTGTGTCATTCGTCTTCGAAAAGAGGTCATCAACTTCTCACAAAAAGAGAAATAGTCTCTGGGTGATGCATGGGCCCATCTTGTAGATCTAGTATCTTCAGGCTCTGATCTCGCTATAACAGAGCCTACAATGTTACAACATTTTTATGGCGGTCTTAGCAGAGATTCTGCGCAACTCCTTAACATATCTTTCGGGGGAGCCTTCCTGTGTTTACCCGTTAGTGCAGGGAAGAGTCTTCTCACGAAGATTCTTGATAATACCCCTATACTAACGTATATTATGAAGAACCCGCGGAAGAACAAAAACCAGCCCCCAGAATAGAAACAACATCGATAGCCGAAACTCTTCCCTCTACATCTCAAGATCCTGCTATCGAAGCTGAACCACCAAGGGAAGAAGAAATTCATCCCTTGGAATTCCCCCTTGATATCGAGGCTGATTTATTTTCCGATTTTGGAAATGCCTCGAATCAATCTGTGCAAAGGAAGTCTTTTTCTCGAAAAGCTCCGAACCTTCACATTCCTAGCTGCATAGAGGACGCCTATCTCCAGGAGACGGTTCAAGAGCTAGCTTCTATCATGAGCAATAAGTGGTTAGAAGAGGCCGAGTCTTCATTCAAGCCAATTCGAATTCTTTCTTCCTCTACAACCATTCCTTGTCAAATCAATAGAGCAAAGTTAGACTCTCTTTATGATCCTGCCGTAGGAGTTAGCATTATGTCTAAATCATTAGCTAATGCTATCTTAGGCAATATAGATCTAACTCTAACCAATAAGTTCTTGAAGCTTCCTTCAGGACAATTAATTGAGAGTTGTGGTATTGCACAGACCATTCCTACGCTAATTAACAAAGTCAATATCCTCCTGAATTTCTTCATATTTGATATAGAGGAAATCGACTTGTTAATTGGACATCCACTCATGAGATTTCTTGATGGATCTCTTGATGGAAGTCTTATGGGTCATCTTGGGAGTAGCATCAAACTCTCGATTCCGCTTACAAATTCCATAAACACCAAGACGGAATCGCTCCCAGAATCTGACCCCATAGAGGAAGTGATGGTTGCATCTCTCCTAGAATCATCTCATCTTGATCTAGAAGAAGAGGCCGAAGATTTCATCCAGGAAGAAGACGATCTAGAAGAACCCATAGATCTGGAGAAATCCGAGCCCCCATCTAAGCCCTCTATAGGACTTAAACCCCTTCCAGCTGGTTTAAAGTATGCCTTTCTAAATGACGATCGTGAGGCCCCTGTGATCATCAGTGATAAACTTTCTCCTGAAGAGTCCTTCAAACTCACCGTCTTAGAAAAACATCTGTCAGTCTTAGGCTATTCTCTTCAAGATCTCAAGGGTATTAGTCCCACTCTTTGCACACATCGCATCCCCATAGAACCTGAGGCCCTTCCATCTAGAGAGCCCCAGCGTAGATTGAATAATGCGATGAGAGAAGTAGTGAAGAAGGAAGTCTTGAAACTCTTGCACGCGGGGATCATCTACCCCGTTCCTCATAGCGAATGGGTTAGCCCTGTGCATGTTGTGCCTAAGAAGGGAGGTATGGCGGTCGTTCGAAATGAGAAGAATGAGTTGATTCCTCAACGAACCATCATGGGTTGGAGAATGTGTATAGATTACCGAAAACTTAATAAGGCCACAAAGAAAGATCATTTCCCGTTACCCTTCATCGATGAGATGTTGGAGCGGCTTGCAAAGCATTCTTTCTTTTGTTTCCTTGATGGTTATTCGGAATATCATCAAATACCAATCCACCCCGATGGTCAAAGTAAGACTACCTTCACATGCCCCTATGGAACATATGCATATAGGCGAATGTCTTTCGGCCTATGCGATGCTGCTGCCTCTTTCCAGAGGTGCATGATGTCCATTTCCTTCGATATGATCTCAGAAATCATGGAAGTTTTCATGGACGATTTCTCTGTCTATGGAAAGATTTTCGATGATTGTCTTGGGAATCTGGATAGAGTCTTACAGAGATGTGAAGAAAAGCACTTAGTCCTGAACTGAGAGAAATGCCACTTCATGGTTCGCGAAGGCATAGTGCTAAGATATAGAGTGTCCGAACGTGGGATAGAAGTGGATAGAGCTAAGATAGAAGTTATAAAACAGCTTCCACCTCCCACGAATGTCAAGGGAATCCGTAGCTTCCTTGGCCATGCTGGTTTCTATAGACGGTTCATACAAGATTTCTCTCAAATTGCCCATCCGTTAACAAGCCTGCTAGCCAAAGATGCACCCTTTGACTTCAATGATGAGTGCTTAGATGCTTTCTACATTCTCAGCAAAGCACTCATCTCTGCTCCAATCATCCAAACCCCTGATTGGAAGCTCCCCTTTGAAATAATGTGTGATGCTAGTGATTATGCTGTCGGTGCGGTATTATGCCAAACCAAAGATAAGAAGCATCATGCTATTTCATATGCTAGCAAAACCTTAACAGGGCCACAGCTAAACTATGCAACAACTAAAAAAGAGCTGTTGGCCGTGGTGTTTGCTATAGACAAGTTTAGATCTTACTTAGTAGGAGCAAAAGTTATTATCTATACAGATCATGCTGCTCTTAAGTACTTGCTCACTAAGAAAGATGCTAAACCACGCTTAATAAGATGGATCTTGCTACTCCAAGAATTTGATCTTGAAATAAAAGATAAAAAGGGAGTAGAAAATTCTGTTGCCGATCATTTGTCTAGAATGCAATTCAAAGATGCACAGAATTTGCCCATCGACGATTTCCTCAGAGATGACACACTCCTCAAGGTGACAGACTCCAACCCCTAGTATGCAAATATAGTTAACTTTATGGTTGCAGACCATGTACCACCAGGGGCAGATATGAAGAAACTAGTTCAGGAGAGTCGAGTGCATCTCTGGGATGAGCCATACCTCTATAGAGTATGCAATGATGGATTGTTAAGGAGATGCGTACCTATGGAGGAGGCAATCAAGATCATGGAAAGATGTCATGGAGCAGAATACGGAGGTCACTATGGAGCGTTCAGAACTCATGCTAAGATTTGGCAGAGTGGGTTCTTTTGGCCAACCATGTACAAGGACACCCATGACTATGTCAGAAGATGTGCAAGGTGCCAGAAGCACAGGAACATCAATGCCCGAGATGCCATGCCACTGACCAACAACCTACAAGTCGAGCTCTTTGATGTATGGGACATCGACTACATGGGGCCCTTTCCTACATCGAAAGGGTACGAGTATATCTTAGTAGCGGTGGACTACGTGTCCAAATGGGTAGAAGCATTACCCTGCCGCAAAGCTGATGCAGCCAATTCAAAGAGAATGTTCCATGAAGTGTTATTCTCCAGATTTGGGACTCCAAAGTTAGTCATAAGTGACGAGGGATCTCACTTCATTGACAAAGGCTTCCCCCAGTTCCTCACTAATCAAGGAATCCAGCACAATGTTGCAACTCCATACCATCCTCAAACAAGTGATCAAGCAGAAACATCCAACAAACAAATCAAGAACATTCTGCAGATGACCATGGATGAGATGGGTATGGCTTGGAAACACAA